>PVIY010058773.1:0-12325 GCA_004026745.1 Myrmecophaga tridactyla | reverse complement strand
GGGGGGTGGGGTGGGAGGGGGGGGCTGTGGAGGTTATCTGGGTGCTACTGCCTATAGATCAGGAACTGGGAAGAGTGATGGGGTGAGAGTCCTGTTCCTGCATCCCTTCCCACCTCCCACATGCCCTGCCTAGACTGGGGTCAGTGCATCTGTTTGCTTCTGCAGCCTGCAGAACGGGTCAGACGGCAGGGTTTGGAGCTTGCCTTTGGGCAAGTGACTCACCTTTTCCAAAGCCTTAACTTCCTCGCCGAGTTGTTGTGAGAATGAAAGAAAATGAGCCATGAAGATAAGCCAAGCAGAACTGTGGCCCCCCATCAGAGCTCAGTGAGCCATGGTTTATAAGTGCTTTATTAAAACAGAAACGCTACCCTGACATCAATCTCGCCAGATCTCCTAGTAGGAAGCAAAACCTGCCAATGCCGACAGAGCAGGGTGACAGGCCCTGCTCCCGCGCCCCTCCCACCTCCCAGGCGGCCTGCCCAGACTCGGGTCAGTGCATTTGCTTGCTTCCACCTGGGGACGTCCTGGGGTGGAGACCATGCCCAGCGGGATCCATGGTGTGGCTGGATGCCACGTTCATTTAACGAGGTCTTGCATGAAGATTCTGGCCGGGGTTGAATTGCTTCGGTAACTGTGTGTTTTTCATTTGTCCTTCTTTCTTTCTTTTTTTCAAAGTACCACGAAGTAGAAACTCGAAAATTCCTCCTGGATCTTACACTTTCCTCTTTCAGGACTGTGGATGGAACGAATGTCGGGCTTTACTTTTGGAGGGGCAGGGACATTGGCCCAGGTTGACCCACAGGCCTTTGCAAAATGACTCAGCTTTTGAGCCACTTGCTGGCTGGTTCTGCATTTCCTAAGGAGGTTGGGAAGCTGCCAGGAAAGCCTGGATGGCGAGGGGTGCAAGACCTGGGTGGAAACCTGGCTTTTCCACTTAGTACCTGGGTGACCTTGGACAATTCGATCCCTCTAAACCACCCCCATTTCCTCAACTGGAAAGTGGAGACAGCAGCAAGATATTCTTCTCAGGGTGCTTGGGGCGAAACAGCCAAGTGATCCGTGCAAAATACTTAGGCTAGCATCAGGCACATAGTAGATGCTCAATAAATAGTAACGGTTTATAGTGCTAATAATAATTGTTATTGTTAGTACTTTTTTGTTCTACCAATGACTCCAGGCACGTATTTTCAGCCAGCATCTAAAGGTTCTGGTTCTTGCCGAAAAGTTACGAGGATTAAACTAACAAGTGTTTTGAAATATTCATAAAAGTACAAGCAGCGGTGACGGTAGACTTTCTGCCATGCCTGCCTTTGAAGGGCTAAAGCATGTGCACTCCGATGCTGGCTCTGAAATCCAGAACAAATTCTAAGCCCCTCGTTTGCCTGTTTATTCATTTTTCATGGGTAGGGACAAAGAAGTTAGGCACTTGCCTACACTTTCTTGAAACGATTTTCTCCCTTGAGAAAGGCTTTTATTTCTCTTAGCCCCTTATCGGAGAACTCCCCAAGCAAAAGTCCCTGCACCTTGAAACGTCTTTAATCAATCGTCAGACCTTTCATTCCTTAAAACCTGTTCCCTTCTCCCTGCCCATTTCAAGGCTTGAAATAAAATGATTTCTCTGAAATGGATGACAGGATGGCAGAGGCGGTGATTAATAACTCCCAGAACCCCTTCTTACCACGCCTTCCCTATTTAAAATGAAAGATTACCCTTTTCCCTCAGGCTTTATTAAAAAGTGGATCAAAAGGGAGAGGGGAAAGTTGATATAATACAGCCCATCCGTGAACCACTTTTGATGCTTCGGCAGAGAGAAGCATCAATTTAGCAGCTGGCAGATTGGGCAATGAAGTAAAGCTTTTTACTTCTTCATCCACAGACTTCTGATTGGGAAAGGTAGGGATGGGAGAGGAAGAGAACTTGATGGAGAAGGGAGTTTGGCAGGGGCTCACGCTTTTCTTTCTCTCTCTTCATTCATCTCTCAGACTTCGACAAAAAACCTTGGGATAGGAATTCATGGGGTCACACAGTGCTTCCTTGACCCCAGTGGAGGTGTGTGTATGTGTGTTTAGGGGGACAGCAGGCTCTGATGACCCTGGTTCTCAGTGCAATTCCAGAATGCCATGGGACCTGGAAGAATGAGGGTCTGAGTTACTGCTAGTTGTATGACTTTGATGACATGCTGGTTACTTACCCAATGCTCCTTTATCAAACGGATCCAAACACACCCACCTTATGGGGCAGGTAAGATAAGCACTGAATCCTCTAACCGGGCTCTCTGGCAAGTGCCCTCCAAATGGTGAGTTTTGCTCTGATGCCTCCTCAATCAGGGAATGTTGCTGACCTTCGCTTTCCAGGTCAGGTATCCCTCGCCTGTGATCCTACAGGTTTGTTTTCTGTAGGGGATAGCACCTGGCGAGAGCAGGGATAGGAACCGAGCGTCTTCTTTGAGTGCCCGCTCTGTGTCACAAGGCACTTCACACACTCATTTAATCCCCATCAGCATCATGTGAGATAGATGTTTTTAATCCTCAGTTTACATTGAGATTTATGCTGCTGTGGCCGTGTGCTAGAAATTAGGCTGAATGCTAATTCATTCTCCTTGCATGGTCTGACTCAATCCTCAGAACAACCCGAGGGGAAATCTCTGTTGTTCTCCCCGTTTTACAGATGAAGAAACTGAGTCACAGCACGGATACATAGGGGCAAGTTCGTTTCTAAAGGTCAGGTCGCAAAGTTTGGGGTGTTCTGTGCATTGTAATAAAATCCCGCCTCCTTGCTTGATGTTTATTTAGGAGAATGAATCACCGTTCTTTCTGTTCGGAAGGCAAGTCTTCCAAATGCAGAGTCATCTCTCCTCCTTCTCAGGGAGTCAGGCAGTGGGCGAGGTGCCAGCTCATCACCTCCGCGTCCTGACCTGTGACTCAAGGTCCTGGGATGTCTGCTCCCGGGGAACCGGCCACCAGGCTGGAGAGGGGCGGTGGGAGGTGAATGTGATCAAATCAAGCCATGTCTTTGCAAACATCTAAGAGGAGCCTGACACTCTCTTGGATAGGCTCAGGAGGTTTTAGACTATCATGATCAAATCTCTCAGGCTAGAAATCCACTTCCTCCGAGCAGTGACCCTGAGGATTCCTGGGAGAAGGAGGAGAAGGGGAAGGGTGACTGCGTTCCAGGCATCTCCACCTGGACGTCCTACAGGAACCTCAGACACTTCCTGTCTCACCTGAACTTGCCGGCTTCCTTCTCCTGTGCTTCCTACTGCAGGGGGCTGGTGCAGCCCAGGTCGGAAACTGGGACGTTGCCTCGGCTTAGCATTGGGGTCAAGGGCTTGGTGTGGCTCATTCCCCTGTGGTCCTTCCCAGCTGTGTAGCCTTGGGCAAGTCATTTAACTCAGCTTCCTCATCTATAAAATGAAGAGAGTAATTTAGTGTTCTTGTGACATATAATTCAATACATATATGCTACCTGGAATCACAGTGTCAGCAACATAGTACGTTCTTAGTAAATGCCAACTATTATTTCCCCATCGCCTCTATACCCAGTGTCTCTTAGAGGTTCCTCAAAACTGTCTACATCTTTCCGTCCTCTAGCTCCTCTCATCTCCCACAGGTGCCTTCAGTAGCCTCTGGCAGCCCATTCCTTGCCTGCCCACCCCATCTCCACACCATGGGCAGATGCATCTTTCCAAAATGCTGGTCTGATCATGTCCCTCCCACACCCTGTTGAGCAACTGGGACAGATGCCCAGTCGGCCCATGTACCAGGGTTTCTGGGACAACTTTAATTACATAGAGCCAGGCGGAACAGTGGGCAGTTTCCCAGTGCCCTTTGTATTCTGGTCAGCATGCTGAGTTCCAGTGGCAAAGTTTGGAAAAGGGCCTATCCGTTGGGCTGTTGGGGCAGAGGCTAGCACATCAGCTATATGATGGGAGAACCTTGGCCTTAGGCCCCCATGCACTTCCTTGGCCAGCCCTTCCCCCTGGTATGGGCAGGAAGCTGGGGCCCAAGCCTTGAGGATGTAGCAGCATAACCAGGCAAAAACTTGGCTTCTACCTCACCTGTTATTTATGGTTGGGGGAGTGCCAGCCCCTCCCTCGGCATGATCAGGGGCTGGGGTGCATCCAAGCTCTTACCACGTGTGATTGCCTTAAGCTCTTAGCCGCTGCAGGTCTCTGGGAATTCTACAGGCGGTGACCTCTCTCTTTGGGGAGCCACCTCTAATGGTACACCTCTCTTGCAGGGCATCAGTCTGCATAACACTTTTCAATAAGCATCCTATTTCCCTTAGGAGAGCAAATTCAGGATGGCCCATCCGTCTCCACCTCTCTAGCCTCGGCACAAATTTCTTTCTCCCTCAAAATAGCTCTAGCCATCCTGAACTATTTACAGTTTGCCAAACTTGTCACATCCTCTTATCTCCTGGCATTGAGCCTGCTGCCTCTTTGCCCATCCTTCCTCCTTTACCTTCTGCACTGTCCCCTTTCATTGGAACTTCTCGTTCATCCTCAAGGTCTGGGATTAGGTGCCTTTCCCCACCCGTCCACCGTTCTCTGGGTTTCTCTCCTGTGCTCGTCCATCCCTGCCCTTTCTCTGAGAAAGGATTCCATGTTCTGTGTTCTGGGTACTTCTTGAATGATCTTCCTTCAGACTGTGTGCATCTCGTGGACAGGGGCTGGCACGATGAATGCCTGGGGGGTAGACACTGGGTGTGTTGTAAAGGCATCCAGAATGGACTTTTCATCCATTCGCAATCATCTGGCTTTTTGTCACCGTCGCCGTGGCAGTGTGGGCTCCGGGCGGGCGGTTGTACTCACTCTCTCTCATTAACTTGCTCCCGTGCTTCACTCTTATATTTGCTCAAATGTCCCCTGACACCTCCTTAGCCTTTTCTGATTAAAATAGCCCCACCCAGCATTTTTGTGTCTTCCTGCCCTGCTTTATTTTCCTCCAGAGCACTTATTGCCCCTGACATATATAATTGTTCACTCATCTGCTTTGTTATCTGCCTCCCTTTTAAGAACATATGTCCTATGAGGACAGGGATTTTTATCTGTTTTGTTGATTGCTGTATCCTTGGTCTACATCTGGTACATTTATTTCACAAATATAAATGGAGGAGGGAATGATTATGTTTAATTCCCACTAATATACCCTTGAAGGGAAACATAATCATTGCCATTTTACAATCTCCCAGTACCGAGGCTCAGAGACCTCAAGTAACTTGCCCAGCGTCACAGAGCTGGTCAGTGGTGGTACCAGAATTCTGAGCCAGGTCTCTCTGAATCCCAGTCTTCATATTCTTTCCATTTCACTCGGAGGGCAATAGCTCTGGAGATAACACCCCAAGTTATTCTCTGCAGCTATATGGTGCAGTATATGATTAAGGTAACTTAAAAAAAAATAGATTTACTGTCTGAACTATGTTTTGCTTACACTAATTTGACAACGAGTCTTTATTCCCTGAGCAAATCCATCAATCCCTATGAGCTTGTTGGGTGATAGAAAAGCTGATTTAGGCTTGAATCTCAGTTCTGTACCCCGCTGGCTTTGGGAGTTTATCAACCCCTGAATTTCAGTTTCCTCACTGGACAAAGGGTGATGATAGTACCTGCTTCACGTCACGCTCTCAGCACAAGTCCATGCTCTTTCAATGGAGATATCAACACTACTTTAGGGAGTTACCAGAACAGTAGCTAACACTTACAGAGTGCCTACTGTGTGCCAGATACATTCTGAAGTGCTGAGAACATTCCTTGTGTTATCTTACTTGGTCCTCACAATATTCCCCTGGAGTAAGTCTTTCTATTGTCCCATTTTACAGGTGATAAAGCTAAGACTCAGAGAGGTTAACCTAGTGCCCAAGGTCACACAGCCTTTTAAGTAGGGGAGCCAGAATTTGGGTCCAAGTCACCTGACCCCAGAGCAGACTCTCTTTAGTCAGTGGGCTAAGGTCCATATATTTGAGATAAGACACTGCTGTGATGGTGATTTTGCTAGAATGTTCTGGCAAAATCTCGGAGGAGGGAAAAGGGAGACCTTTCTCAGAAATGAGTTCCGCTCTGGCACCCATTCCTATTTGGCTGGTCTCTAATGGTCCCTGGTCTTCAGTGAATGCAGGGCCCAGCTGTCTGTCGCCGACGCCCCCATCCCCCGGTTGTTGAGGTGGTCCAGGTCTCGGCTTAGCCCCTCTGCTATGATTTTGGGCATGTCTTTGTCTCTGCATGTCCATTTCCTTAGCTGATCCTTTAGACAGCCATTGTATGATTTCACTAATATGAACTAACTAGAATATGTAAACTCAAAGTCTTATAGTGTAGAATACAGGGGACCTAAAGATAGACAGAAGCTAGAGAAGGGGGAGCGGTTATCTAGTGTGTACAGAATTGTTAATGAGATTAAACTTAAATGTTTGAGAATGGATAAAGGTGATGGTTGCTCCTTCTTGGGATTATAAGTAATCACGCTGTATTGTAGCTGAATTTGATTGAAAGAGGTTGTTTAAAGTCATATGTCACCGATTAACACTACAGATATAAATAAGTTTTTGCACGAACTTCTACAAATATATGATTCTAGTACAAAGCATTAATAGCAGAATGGTATATGGGGAAAACGTACCTACTGGAAGCTACGCACTATAATTAACAGTTCAACCTTAATATTCTTTCATCAACAGTAACAGATGTGCCACACCAATGCTAGGGGTTGGTAGTGGGGGATAGGGAATATGGGGTGTTTGGGATTTTCTTTTTTGTGTGTCTTTTTTCCTCTTTGGAGCAATGAAAACGGTCTAACACTGAGTGTGATGATGGTTGTACAACACGGTGATGAAACTGTACAGGCATGGGTTATATACTTTGGATAGAATAAATGGCATATGAATATATCTCAATAAAATCTACAAAAAATGATCCTTTAGCACACAGAGTTATGAAAATTAAATAAGATGTAAAACAGTCCCAATATAAAAGTGAAGAAAGCAGAGTACACACCATTGAGTAAGGTGTTATGGCACTTTTTTCCTTAAAAAATAAGGACATTAAAACCATCGGGAAGACTCCACAGCCAAACATTAGTGGGGACGAGGAGTACGTCTTCGCCAACGCTGCCTTTTTACTTCCCTGAATTTTCTAATTTTTTCTATAACAGCATGTAATAAGAAAATGGGTTGTTTTAATTAAGAAAATGGGGGAGTGAGTCAGTATTTGTGAAAGCACTTTGCACACGGTCAAATGCTCTATTAATTAGCTCTTATTACGGTTGTTATAGTCCTCATCGTAATTGCTAGTCGGCTACGAGTTAGCGTTTATTTCTGCCCCAAGCCTCCTTCCTTGGCCCATCGTGGCCGTGCCTTGTGATCACTTCCTCCATGGCCTGCCAGCTCGTCTTCTCCCCATTTTAGCCGTCACCCACGTTGCATCATCTCCTGTCACCTGGAGCCCAGCAATACTCCTTCCCTGGACTCCCCTTTTCCACGCAGCAGCCCGAGCGATCTTTGAAACACAAGCATTGAATGGATCAAGTGTCTCCCCTGTTTCAAACCCACAATGGCTTCCCATTGGACTTGGGGTCAAATCCAATTTGCGCCTTGGCCCACCGGTCGGTGGACTGGCTACCCCACCTGTGCCTCCTCCAGCCTCGCCATGACCCCTTGGGCCCACCACCCTCCTGCAGCCACCCTGGAGAGGGCCCAGGAAAGCGACTGCCCTCACTTGGGTGGGTTTTGAAGCCTGCACATTTGGTAGCATTTGACCCTTAAGCGTCTATGTGGAGGAAGAAGAAAGCCTGGCACATTGTGCAATGAGTCTGGACATTTAGACCAAATCTGAATCTGCACTGTTGATGTGGGAAGTGCATGCAAAGATGTCCTGACTGTCTTGGATTTTTAATTTCTTTTTTGACTCAGCATATAACAGCTGAAAACCTCACTTTGTGCTCATAACAGTGGAGACCTTTTTTTTCAGTGTCTACATTCTTTCTAATAAACTGCTGGAAAACTTAAAAAAAAAACAAGGCATTTTTCTACTCCTGGCCCTTGGCCCTTGCCTTTCCTCTGCCTGCCCTCTCATTGGTTCTGGGCACAGCAATTCCTTTCTTGTTCTTTGCATCCTAGCCTAAATGGCACCTCCTTAGGAGGCCATTCTCTGATCCCTCTACTTAAAGTAACTCTCCTCCCCCTGCAATACTCTTCTTTAATTTTAATTTTTTAAACTTGAAACTTTTATTGAGATCATTGTAGTTTCACATGCAATTGTAAGAAACAACACACAGAGAGCCCTGCACTCTTGGCAGGTTCTCCCAGTGGTAATGTTTTGCACAATTGTTGGATAACGTCACAATCGGAATGTTGATATTAAGACAATCCACCAATCTCACTCAGATTTCCCCAGTTTGACTTACACTTCCTGCATGTATGTTTAGTTCTAGAGAATTTTATCACCTCTGTAGGCTTGTGTATCCATCACTACACTCAGGACACAGAACAGTTCCATCGCCACAGAGCTGTCACGTTGACCTCTTATAACCATGCCTCCCTCCCCTGCCGCCAAGCCCCGGTGATCACCAATCTGTCTTCCATTGATAAAATATTATCATTTCAAAAATATTATATAAATATTATCATACACCTGGGTGACTTTTAGGGACTGATTTATTTTTAGCTCAACATAATTCTCGGGCGCTTCATCTGGGTTGCTTGTTGTATCAATGGCTCGTTCCTTTGATTGAGTCAGCCGTACTCAATGGTTTGTAGGTGTCAAAGTTTGTTCAACTCTTTGCCTGTTGCCAGTCTTTTTTTTTTTAAACACATCATTCTGTTTATTTCCTTCGCAGCAGTAATACCCATCCGAGACTCCTTAGGGAGTGTGATTGTTTCCTTGGCTGTCATGTCTCTCCTTGGGCAAAGGGTAGGCCAGGGGACCAAGACTTGGCGTGTGCATTGTTTGTTGTGTTTTTCCAAGAGCAGTGCCTGGCACGTGGATGGCGTTCATGAAATGCCTGTTGACGGAGTGCATGAGTGAGCACACCACAAAGCGTGGAGCAGCCGAATAAAGTGGTCAGGAAGTGACCAGGGGTGGGCATGACTTGTGTGGCATCCACGTATCTCCAGGTGTGGGTTAGGAAAAGTCAGCCTTGGAAATCCTTTAAATCTCCTAGAAAGTGCTGTCGCTGGAACTCCTGGAAAGTCAAAAGGCAAGCATTCACTTCTTAGAGTGTTGGGGCGTTTGGGCCTTGGTTTCCCTGGCCATGGGACAGTGGGGTACAAGGCTGCTGAATGGGGGTCCCAGTGGCAGGGTCCACAAAGGGATTTCTTTCTCTTTCCCCAGGGTCCAAGGACGCGTGGGTGAATTTATGTAAATGTGCATGTGACGTTACCGCCCCCCGGGTTTTTCATGCTTTACCCTTCCCCTGTTCCGATGCAGGAGGCAACCTTTCCAAACAAGACTGGACCATCCAGTGGCCCAGCACCGAGACGGGGAAGGAGAACAAGCCCGTGTGCCCCCCGGAGCCGGCGCCGTGGATCCGCACCCACCTCTCCCAGAGCCCCAAGGTCCCGTCCAAGTGCGTGCAGCAGCACCACCGTCACCCGAGCCACGCTGCCGGCGCCCCCGCCTGCGCCCCCGCCGACAGGCTCGCGGTGGACGCCTGCCCGGGCCTCTGCCCGCCGCCGCTGCTGGACGCGGGCCACCGCTCGCTGCCCCCGTCGCCCCGGCAGCGGCACGCCGCCCGCACCCCGCCGCGCACCCCCAACATCGTCACCACCGTGACCCCGCCCGGCACGCCGCCCGTGCGCAGGAGGAACAAGCTGAAGCCCCCGGGGACCCCGCCGCCCGCCTCCCGGAAGCTGATCCACCTGATCCCCGGCTTCACGGCGCTGCATCGCAGCAAATCCCACGAGTTCCAGCTGGGCCACCGCGTGGACGAGGCCCACACGCCCAAGTGAGTGCGCTGCGGAGGGGCTGGGCGCCTCCCCGGGTCGGGGGCCGCTGGGGGAAGAGACTTGACTTTCCCCTCGCCCGGACGCGGGAAAGGTGGCTTTGGAGCGAGGGTGGGTGAAAGCATGGGCAAGAGCAGCGACTCCCAGAATCGGGCCCCCAGTGGAGGCTACTGCTACTCTGGGGAAGGCCTTGGCAGACCATGGCCTGGGCCCCAGGTCTGGCCGGCCAGAGGTTTTTGGAAATGAAGTTTTATGGGAACACTGCTACCTCATTCATACTGTCCGCGGCCCCTTTTGTGCTCAGCTGCAAGAGCTGAGCTGAGGCCTTGGGGTCGAGTTGGTATGGCCATGAGCTGACAATATTTTATCATCTGCTCCCTTACAGTGAGTGTCTGCCCGCCCCTGCAGAGTCTAGGCCAGCACTGCCTTAGAAACAGGGTATGACCCACATGTGTAACTTGAAATATTCTAGTCAGCACTTAAAAAAAAAGTAAAAACAAGGAAACCCAAAGAAGTGATGTTAACTTAATGATACATTTCGTTGAACCCAGCATTTCAAACTGTTATCATGTCAGCATGTGATCAGTGCAAAATATTATGCCTGACGTGGTTTCCATTCTTTTTTCTTGTTTGGGGTCTTCGCAGTTGAGGCTGCATTGCACACTTACAGCCCATTTTAAGTGCTCAGTAGCACACGCGGTGAGCAGTTACCATGTCAGACCGAGCAGGTACAGACTGCCCCTGAGCTGGGAACCTTCTGGGTGTTTATCACTAAGGGGCATGTCCAGGTCTGGTGGGGGTGGGGGGCTGGTTTAGGGAATGGAGATCTGGGTCATCAGAGTGGAGGACAGGACAGCATACGGAAGCTTGGGATGGGGCGGCAGCAGGCGCTGGGAGAGAGTCATGAAAGTGGATGCATCGTGTGCCTGCCTCTGGCTGGGGGGTCTTGTTGCCAGGCAGAGGGTGAGGTGGCATCTGTGGCCCTCGCTGTGACCAGTGGGAGGGATGGGCAGCTCTCCGCAAGACCTCAGACGCCGAGTGAGGCCTGGGCCTGGGCATTTTCTGAGGTTCTCAGTATATTAAAAATGGACAAAAGCCTAAACAGGGTCACAAAAATCAGCAGCATAGTTTTTTATGGTTTCTTTTTTCCCTTTCTTAAAATTTAGGTGATTTCATAATATTTGCAATTTTAGCCTTTTTGAAGTGTACACTTCAGTGGCACTAACTGCATTCACAGTATGTGATGCAATTGCCGTATCCATTACTGAAAATGTTTTCATCACCCCAAACAGAAACTGCCCCTTAAGCAATAACTCCTCCCAGCCGGTGGTAACCTGTAATCTACTCTCTGTTCTATGAATTGCTTACTCTAGATATTTCTTGTAAGTGGAATCATACAGTAGTTATCCGTTTGTGTCTGGCTTCTTGCACTGAGCATAAATAATGTCTTCAAGGCCCATCCGTGTGGTAGCAGGTATCTGAATGCCATTCCTTTTCTTGGCTGAATAATATTCCACTGTGTGGACAGATCACATTTTCTTTATCCATCTCATCTGTTGATAGATACTTGGTTTGTTTCCACCCTTTGATGATGGTGAACAAGAACCGCTGTGAACACAGGTGTGGAAGCATCTGTTCGAGTCCCTGTTTTCAATTATTTGGGCCCGAATGCCAAAAAGTAGAATTGCTGGGCCGTGTGGCGGTTCTATGTTGAACTTTCTGGGGATCCACCATACTGCTTTCCACAGTGGCTGTACCATTTTATTGGTAGTGTGCTTAACAAAATTGCCGTTAAGGCACAAGGGATGGATGAATTGATTGTGTATAATCTAATTTGGAGAGACTGTAAAAAGTCTAAATGTGAGGCCTGTTGTTTGGGTTCTTCACGAGCCAACTCTGGAAGCCCCGCAGCTGGGATGAGGTTGGAACAGTGGGGACAGTCTCCTTGCATTTCCAAGTGTGATGGCCCAGTCTCTCCAGAGACCCCTCAGGACCTCGTGGGGGCAGGCAGGGCTGGCATACTCTTCTTAGGAAATGTAAAGGGCAGCGGTCCTGGCTGAACCCTGCCTTCACCTTGGCCTCTTGGGACGTTGCAGAGGCTCTCAGTGGTCCCCAGACGCCGTCTCCCCCTACACGTCCATTCACCTTTTGACCCAGGAATTTATCCAGGGCTGGCTCCCAAGCACGTGCAGAATTGCCAGGGTCACCGAGGTAAGGGCAGTGCCAGGTCCCCAGCCTGGGGTCGGGGCCCCTTCTCCCTCTGTAGCCTCCCCAGCCCACCCCTGGCTGCAGGGCAGGCAACATTGTCCTCTTCCCTTTTGATGCTGGGCTCAAGGGAGGTGTAGCCCTCCGGCTTTGGAGAAAATCACCTGCTGCATTGAAATGCCCC
>PVIY010058772.1:0-12326 GCA_004026745.1 Myrmecophaga tridactyla | reverse complement strand
TTTTGTTAAGTTTTTTAATTAATAAAAAAAGAATTACTGATTGTATATGTAGAACGGAATGATATCTTAATGTTCTTTTGTTAAGTTTTTTAATTAATAAAAAAGTTTATAAAATAAATAAATAAATAACAAACAAAAAAAACACAACCCACAGAATTGGAGAAAATATCGTCAGATCAAATGTCAGATAAGGATTTAGTATTCAGAATATATAAATAATTCTTATAACTCAACAACAAAAAGACCAATAACTCATTTTTTAAACAAGCAAAGGACTTGAATAGACATTTTTCTAAAGAAGATATACAAATGTTGTTGACTTTGGACATTATACATGATGCCCAATGGATGGAGGTGGCTGAAGGACACACTGACTGAGAAGCAGAATGGCGAACTGTGGTGTATGCATATGATGGAATATTGTGCAGCTACAGAAAGGAGTAAAGTCATAAGGCAGGCAATGAGGTGAATGGACCTTGGGGACAAAATAAGCCAGACAGAAGAACAAATATTATATGGTTTCTTTTAGAAAATACCCATCAGGAAATTTGGGCCTAGATTGTAAGCTCTTATGGCAGTCACATTTAGTCTGGAGCTGTAAATGTTATTTCTAGATTCTGAGATGCTGTGCTATATATGTATACCTGGAATCTCCCTGGAACTTTGGGTACCTGTGTGACACCTAAGACTCAGAGTTGGAGTTCTTCAGCCCTGAAAGTCAGCACTGCTCCATATAACAACTCTCAAAGAAACCTAAAAAAGAGATCAGGCTTCAATTATAGATAAGAATGAAGTCAACTGGGTCAGGCCTAAGGTAAATCAGAATATAGGGGTAAGGATGATATTGTCTGTAGTTTAGAACTTCATCTACTCTATGACACCAAAGGAAGAGAGGTTTATATTGTCCAAAATCTAAATTTTCTACAGTACATAATCTAACTCAACCTGTTTGGATAGCTTAGTTAAAAAACCCAAACACATGGAGCCCAGAATGGGAATGAGGGCTTGTAATTTTGTATAGCTTAATGTAATACTTGGATACATCCCAGAGTATGTCAGACAGATCATTAAAATGTATTGGCAAAGTCCCTTGAGGGATGGAAAAAAATATGGGATTATTAAGCTTTACCACTGGGGAAACCCCTGATACTGTTTCAACCATCAGGGACTCCCAAGTCAGCAGGCCAAGCCCTTGATCTTGAGGCTTGCTCTTGTGAAGCTCATTTCTATAGTGGAGAGGTAAAGCCTACCTATAGTTATGCCAAAGAGTTACTTCCAGAAAACCTCTTTTGCTGCTCAGATGTAGCCTCTCTCTCTCTAAGCCCAACTCTGCAAGGAAAATCATTACCCTCCACCCTACATGGGATATGACATCCAGGGGTGAAAGTCTCCCTGGCTACCTAATTCAAATTGTATGGTCAGTTTAGTTGAACACCATAAGTACACGGAATCTTGAACAGGGCGTGAGATTTTGTTGGTTTGTCCAGGTTAGTGTCATGTCCTGAAATATCGCAGAGTAATTTGGGCAGTGAATAGAGAAGTATTTGCAAAGTCCTTTGGGGGGGCTGGGGAGAAAGGAGGAAAGGAGAATTTCTGATATTCTCCACGCAGTCAGGACAACCAAATCAATAGGCTGAGCCCTCAATCTTGGAGTTTGCCCCTATGAAACTTATTTCTGCAAAGGACAGGCTAAGCCTACTTAAAATTATGCCTAAGAGCCACCCCCAGGGAACCTCTTTTGTTGCTCAGATATGCCTACTCTCTCTAGGCCAACTTGATAGATGAACTCACTGACCTCCCCCCTACATGGGACATGACTTACAGGAGTGTAAATCTCCCTGGCAACGTGGGACAGAACTCCTGGGATGAGCCGAGACCTAGCATCAAGGGATTGGGAAGGCCTTTTTGAGCAAAAGGGGGTATAGAGAAATGAGACAAAATAAAGTTTCAGGGGCCAAAAGATTTCAAACAGAGTCAAGAGGTTATCCTAGAGGATATTCTTACGCATTATATAGATATCCCTTTTTGGCTTATGGTGTACTGGAGTAGCTGGAGGGAAGTACCTGAAACTGTTGAGCTCTGTTCCAGTAGCTTTGATTCTTGAAGACAACTGTATAAAGATATAACTTTTACAGTGTGACTGCATGATTGTAAAAACCTTGTGTCTGATGCTCATTTTATCCAGGGTATTGTTAAATGAGTAAAAAAACAAGGATAATAAATAAATAAATAAATAAATAAATAAATAATGGGGGGATAAGGGATAAAATTAACTGGGTAGATGGAAATACTAGTGGTCAATGACAGGGAGGGGTAAGCAGTATGGTATATATGAATTTTTTTCTTTCTTCCTTTTTCTTGAGTGATGAAAATATTCTCAAAAATGATCATGGTAATGAATATACAACTATGTGATGGTATTGTAAGCCACTGATTGTACACCATGTGTGGAATATATGTGTGTGGAGATTTCTCCATAAAAATATTTTTTTAAAAAAGGAAAAAAGTCTTCCTGGCAATGTGGGATATGACTCCCAGGGATGAGCCTGGCTCTAGCACCATGGGCTCGACAATGCCTTCCTGACCAAAAGGGGGGAAAAGAAGTGTAACAAAATAAGGTATCAGTGGCTAAAAGTTCAAATAGAGTTGAGAGGCTATTCTGGAGGCTATTCTTACACAAGCTTCAGCTAGCTACTGCTAATCACCATGGTTTGCCAAACCCCAACCAAAACCATTCCTATTAACTCTAAAGGACACCTTGGGCTCTAGCTGAGGTTCTACGAAAGTTTCACATACTAAGATTACTTTCCAGAAACCTACAAACTCCAGATGGGTTTCTAGGACAGATAAGTCCTGAAACCCAGAGGGGCCAGCCTCTCCAGACATCAACTAGTTCCATCCCCCATCCCACATTATTGACACCCTTTTCCAACAAGAAAAAGTTAGAATGTGCAAAGCCCAAGTATCCCTAATTATTGGGAGAAAGATCAAAGGGGAATGAGAATTTATTACAGAAAAGACAGAATTTAACAAATGAATATGGCTGCTGAATCATTATACTGATATTTTTTTACTCTCCAATATCTTGGAGCAACTAGAAGGAAAAACCTGAAATTGTGGAACTGTAACCCATGCCAAACTCTGAAATCAGTTCTATAACTACTTGTTACAGTGTACTTTGAAATGTACTGCTTTTTGTATATATGTTTTATTTCACAATAAAACATGTTTTTTTATAAAAAGAAGATATACAAATGGCCATAAGCACATGAAAAGATGGTCTCCATCGTCATTCATTAGGAAACTGCAAATCAAAACCACCTGCAAATCAAAACCACCTGCAAATCAAAACCACCATGAGGTACCACTTCACACCTACTAGGATGGCTATAATAATAATAAATAAAACAGACAATAACAAGATGTGGAGAGCATGGAACCCTCACGCATTGCTGATCCAATTGCAAAATAGTGTAGGTGCTTTTTTTTAATAGTTTGACAATTGCTTAAAAAGTTAAAAAAAATTTCCA
Source organism: Myrmecophaga tridactyla (assembly GCA_004026745.1). Classification (NCBI taxonomy): domain Eukaryota; kingdom Metazoa; phylum Chordata; class Mammalia; order Pilosa; family Myrmecophagidae; genus Myrmecophaga; species Myrmecophaga tridactyla. The sequence continues at coordinate 8,796 of PVIY010058772.1, read as the reverse complement.
TATGACCCAGATATTCCACTCCTAAGTATATACCCAAGAGAAATAAAAACATTTCATGCAAAAACTTGTACACGAATGTGCATAGCAGCATTAATCATAATAGCCATAAAATGGAAATATCCCAACGTCCCTCAGCTAATGAATGGAAAAACAAAATGTGATATATACAGACACTGGTATATTGTTAAGTCATAAAAAGGAATTGTTCTAGTTTCCCGGCTCTAAGTACAAGTACCATGCAATGGGTTGGCTTAAACAATGGGAGTTTATTGGCTCATGGTTTCGAGGCTAGGAGAAGTCCAAAATTGAAGTATCAGCAAGGTGATGCTTTTTCCCTGAAGACCATGGCATTCTGGGGTTGGTTGTCAGCGATCCTTAGTACTTGGTTTTTTCTGTCATAGAGCAATGCATATGGTAGCCTCTCCTGGCTTCTCGGTGCCACTGACTTCTGGCTTTTGGATGCTCCCTCTGTTTTTTTCTGACTTTTCACTTTGCTTATAAAAGAATCCAGTAATCTGTATTAAAGCCCAACCTGATTCATTTAGGCCACTACTTATTTGAAGTAACATCTTGCAGAGATCTTATTTACAATGGGTCCACATCCACAAAAAAATGGATCAAGTTTAAGAACATGTTTTAGTTTGGTACATAGCTCCAAGTCACTACAATCCACCCTCTGGACTCAAAAAAGACATGTTCTTCCCACATGTAAAATACATTCATTCCATCACAACATTCCAAAAGCCTTATGTCATTTCAGTAAAAATGCTAAGGACAAAGTCTCATCAAAATCGGATATGGTTGTGGTTTGTCCTGGGGCACAATTCCTCTGTCTGTGGACCTATGAAAACTAGAACACAAATTATCTGCATCTAATATACAATGCTGTACCAACAGGCATTGGGTAGACATTTTCATTCTAAAAGGGAGAAACTGGAAAGAAAACAGGGGTCACAGGTCCCAAACAATTCCAAAACCCAGCGGGCAAACTCCATTAGATTTTAAGGTCTGAGGGTCATCTATGGATCAATATTTTGTCTTCCAGGCCTGAAGACCGGCACACCCCTTCCTAGGGCTTGCACAAGAGCCATGCTCTCCCTGAACACTGGGATGAAGGACCCAACCTCTCCAAGCATCAGAATGGAGATCAGTATCTCCACTAATGCCACAACACATGTCCCACCCTCTCAGAGCACTTGGGTGGTGGGCAAACTTCCCAGAAACAGTGGGTACAGGTCCCACCATCTCCGAGTACTGGAGTGGCAGTGACATCCCTGAAAAATAGGGCACAAGCCCTACTCCATCTAAACGCCAGCATGAAACTGCCCTTTCAACACAGTTGGATGGGTCCATTCTCTTGACCCAAGCATATCTCTTCTGTCCAGACCTTGGCTTCCCTGACTCTGCCCTTGAAGTCATTCTTCCTTCAATCTGTCTCTTCTTAGTCCCTTTCAGTCCAGGCTGGCAGTGGTTCTGTTCATACATACTTCTCAAAAACCTTCTCAACTTTGCATGCAGTTCAGAGGTCCAAACCACCAGACAATAAAACTTTCCACAGATCCTTCCTGCATAACTGCGTTTCCAATCCTCAACTGCAATAAAATGGCTGCCTGGGGTCATGTTCCATTCAACTCTCACATAGAGCCCTGTCCTCTGGAGAGACACTTCCTGAAAGCTCAGGGAAGTCCCTACTGCAGCCACTTCTGGCCCTAGCCTCAGAGCACACTATATGGAAAGGCTCCGAATTTTCCAAACCATCATTTGCTAGATTTTTTGTGATTAAAGGTTCAGTTCTCAGCTTATCTCTTTCATTTTGCTATAAACTTCAAGGAGAAATCAGGCTGCACCTTCACACTTAGCTTGGAAATCTCCTCAGCTAAATAGCCAAATTCATCACCTTCAAGTTTTGCCTTCCAGCCAACATCAGAACTCAGTTTTGCCAAATTCTCTGCCACTTTATAACAAGGATTGCCTTTCTTCCAGGTTCCAAAAACACATTCATCATTTCCTTCTAAGGACTCATGAGAAGTACTTTTAACATCCATGTTTCTTCCACCAATCTCATCAAAGCAACCTAGGATTCTTTTATCAAGCACCTCACAATTCTTCCAGTCTCTACTCACCTAATTCCAAAGCCATTTCCACATTTTAGGTATTTGTAATGGGAGCATCTTACTTCACAGTACAAAAAGCTATTTCAGTTTCATAGTATTTAAACATAAATACTATGCAATTGTTGGTTCAAACAACAGGAATTAATTGGTTCACAGTTTTGAGGCTAGGAGAAGTCCAAAATTGAGGCATCAGCAAGGTGATGCTTTCTCCCTGAAGAACATTGCATTCTGCAGCTGGCTGCTAGCGATCCTGGGTCCTTGGATTTTCTGTCATATGGCAACTCACACAGTGTCCTCTTCTGGAAGTTCCACTGACTTCCAGATTCCAGACTCTCCCTCTGGCTTTTTCTCTCTCTGACTTTCACTCCGCTTATAAAAGACTCCAGTAATCTGGATTAAAGCCCAACCTGATTCACTGAGCCACACCTTAATTGAAGTAGCATCTGGAAGAGATTTTATTTACAATGGGTTCACACCCACAGGTATAGATTAAGTTTAAGAACATATTTTTTCTGGGGTACAGTGCTCCAAGTCACCATAGGGATGAAGTACTGATACATGCTACACCAAGCATTAACCTTGAAACATATATTAAGTGAAAGAAGCCATATACAGAAGTCCCACATTTACTATGATTCCTTTTTTATGAAAAGCCAACTGTGTTGGTTTACACTATTATGTACCCCAGAAAAGTCATGTTCTTCTAATCCATTTTTGTGGGTACATACCTGTTGTGAGTGGGGGATTAGGTTGTTTCCATGGAGGTGTGATCCACTGTTTTAGTTTGCTACACCTGCCAAAATGCAATACACCAGAGATGGATGGGCTTGTATAAAGGGGATTTATTTACTTACAAATTTACAGTTCCTTGGAGGAAAGGCAGCTAGCTTTCAGCTGGCTTTCATCTGGGTTTCTCTGTCACATGGAAGGCACACAGCAACCTCTACTGGTCTTCTCTCCTGACATCTGGTTTAAATGGCTTTCCCTGGGGCATTTTTTTCTACTTCTCCACACATCTGGGTGTGTGTCTATGCTGGCTCCGAGCACAGAGCTATTCTGGGCTGCACTGCACTACTTCTCTCTCTTCTGATTCTCCTTTTAAGACTCCAGCCAATCAGGTTAAACGTCAATCATTGCAGAAGGCACTCCCCTTAGCCAACTGCAGATGTAATCAGCCACAGATGAATTTCAATACTGTCCACAGCAACAGAACAACTGGGTACCATCATCTGACCAAGTTGACACCTAAACCTATTATACCCACCCAATTCAAGGTAGGTTTTAATCTTTTCCTGGATCCCTTTATCAGAGAAAACCAAGAGAGTTTAGAGAAGTTAACAGAGAAAAGAAAATGCCCAGGAGAAATCAGGACCCACAGGAACTGAGAGAGCCCCTTTGAAACCAATCCAGGAGAGAAGGGCCAACAGACATCTCCATGTGTCTTCCCACATGGCAGAGGAACCCCAGGTATCATTGGCCCATCTTCAGAGTCAAGGTATCTTTCTCTGATACCTTAATTTGGATATTTTTCATGGTCTTAGAACAGTAAATTTATAACCTAATAATTCCCCTTTGTAAAAGCCAATCTATTTCTTTTTTTTTTTTACAATTGTCTTTTTTTTTTTTTAATTTGCATATGGGCAGGAGGCACCAGGGATCAAACTCCAGACCTCCGGCACGGCAGGTCGGAGCTCTGCCTGCTGAGCCACGGCAGCCGCCCTCTATTTCTGATATATTTCATTCTGGCAGCTTTAGCAAACCAAAACCACCCATATAGACAAATTCACACAGGCAGAAAGATTAGTGGTTGCCAAAGGCAGGAGGTAGTAGGTGGTTGGGTGGGGAGTGAATACTAATGGGTATAGGGTTGCTTTTGGAGGCAATGAAAATGTTCTAGAATTAGATAGTGGTGATAGCTGCACAACCATGTGAATATTTGAAAAACCACTGAATCATACACTTTATAAGGGTGAATTTTATGATATGTAAATTATATTTCAAGAAAAGCCTACAATACTAACAACAGTGACAATATTATAATATAAACTTATTGGATGTGGCCAAAACTGTACTCCAAGGAAAATTCATAGGTTCACAAAACTCAAAGAAAGATTAAGCACGGATTCGTAATGTGACTGTGTGATTGTGAAAACCTTGTGTCTGATGCTCCTTTTATCTACAGTATGGACAGATGATAAAACATATGGATTAAAAATAAATAAATAATATGGGGAACAAATATTAAAATTAAAAATATATATATATTGGGTAGATGGAAATACTAGTGGTCAATGAGAGGGAGGGATAAAGGGTATGGTATGTTTGAGTTTTTTCTTTTTTCTTCTTGTTTATTTTTCTGGAGTAATGCAAGTGTTCTGAAAAAATGATCATGGTGATGAATATACAACTATGTGATGATATCATGAGCCATTGATTGTGCACCATGTATGGAATGTTTGTTAAGAATGTATGTGCTTGTCCATTAAAACCAGCTTACAACCTCTCCTCTGTCTCCACCACGCTCCTAGCAGGGAAAGTCTGCCAAAGTTAAAGGTACGACATCATCTTACGCTGGTGGGACCTGCAGGCAGAGAAGTGCCATACACTGGACAGGATAAGAAAAACAGAGCCCAGGGTCTTCACAGGAAAGTCTTTCAACCTGCTGGGTCTCACCCTCAGGGAGAACCGACACAGGTGACTCTTTCCTCCTGACAGGAGGCCAGTTTGGTCTGGGAAAATCCAGCTGGGGTCTATAATACCTAAGTAGACCCTCCTAAGGGTGGGGAGAAAAAGGTACCATACAAGCAAGGCAAGAAACAAGAAAACAAGAAATGAAAAATTCTCCTCTGTTAAACAAAACCTAAGCTAGAGGTACAGAAAAAGCTGAACTGAATGTCAAAGAACAGATAGATAACAAATTCATCCAGCAAGAAAACCCTAGGTAAAAGAAGTGAAAGCAATCTCCAGAATAAACTAATCAAGGAAATTAAATGCCTAGATGCCAGCAAAAAATAACAAATCACACTAGGAAAATTGAAGATATGGCCCAGTCAAAGGAACAAACCAACAATTCAAATGAGATACAGGAGTTGAAACAATTAATTCAGAATATACAAACAGACATGGAAAACCTCATCAAAAACCAAATCAATGAATTGAGGGAGGATATAAAGAAGGCAAGGAATGAACAAAAAGAAGAAATCGAAAGTCTGAAAAAACATATCACAGAACTTATGGGAATGAAAGGCACAGTAGAAGAGATGAAAAAAACTATGGAAACCTACAATGGTAGATTTCGATAGGCAGAAGATAGGATTAGTGAATTGGAGGACGTAACATCTGAAATCCGACAAGCAAAAGAAAATACAGGGAAAAGAATGGAAAAATATGAGCAGGGACTCAGGGAATTGAATGACAATATGAAGCTCACGAATATACATGTTGTGGGTGTCCCAGAAGGAGAAGAGAAGGGAAAAGGAGGAGAAAAACTAATGGAGGAAATTATCACTGAAAATTTTCCAACTCTTATGAAAGACTTAAAATTACAGATCCAAGAAGTGCAGCATACCCCAAAGAGAACAGATCCAAATAGACATACTCCAAGATACTTACTAATCAGAATGTCAGAGGTCAAAGAGAAACAGAGAATCTTGAAAGCAGCAAGAGAAAAGCAATCGATCACATACAAGGAAAGCCCAATAAGACTATGCGTAGATTTCTCAGCAGAAACCATGGATCCAAGAAGACAGTGGGAGGATATATTTAAATTATTAAAAGAGAAAAACTGCCAACCAAGAATTCTATATCCAGCAAAACTGTCCTTCAAAAATGAGGGAGAAATTAAAACATTTTCAGACAAAAAAATCACTGAGAGAATGTGTGACGAAGAGACCAGCTCTTCAAGAAATACTAAAGGGAGCACTAGAGACAGATACAAAAAGACAGAAAAGAGAGATGTAGAGAAGAGTGTAGAACTGAAGACTACGAGTAAAGGTAAAAAGAAGAAAAATTAGATATGACATATAAAATCCAAAAAGCGGAATGGTAAAAGAAAGTACTACCCATACAGTAATAACACTAAATGCTAATGGATTAAACTCCCCAATCAAAAGACATAGACTGGCAGAATGGATTAAAAAACAGGACCCATCTATATGCTGTCTCTACTCAAAAGACATGAGGGCAAGGACAGAAATGGACATTTGCACACCAATGATTATAACAGCATTATTTACAATTATCAAGAGATGGAAACAGCCAAAATGTCCATCAATAGATGGGTGGCTAAACAAACTGTGGTATATACATACAATGGAATATTATGCAGCTGTAAGACAGAATAAAGTTATGAAGTATGTAACAACATGGATGGACCTTAAGGACATTATGCTAAGTGAGATTAGCCAAAAACAAAAGGACAAATACTGTATGGCTTCACTGATATGAACTGACATTAGTGAATAAACTTGGAATATTTTGTTGGTAACAGAGATTACCAGGAGATAGAAATAGGGTAAGATATTGGGTAAAGGAGCTGAAGGGATACAGATTGTGCAACAGGACTGAATAAAAAAACTCAGAAATGGACAGCACAATACTACCTAACTGTAATACAATTATGTTAAAACACTGAATGAAGCTGAATGTGAGAATGATAGAGGGAGGAGGGCTGGGGGCATAAATGAAATCAGAAAGAAAGATAGATGATAAAGATTGAGATGGTATAATCTAGGAATGCCTAGAGTGTATAATGATAGTGACTAAATGTACAAAATTTAAAAATGTTTTTGCATGAGGAAGAACAAAGGAATGTCATTACTGCAGGGTGCTGAAAATAGATGGTAATTAATATTTTAAAATTTCAACTTATGTGTGAGACTAAACCAAAAAATGTTTATTTGGTACAAAATTTATATTTTGACTAGTACATTTCCTAATATAACTTATGTAGATAGCTTGGTTGAACACCATAAGTACATGGAACCTTGGGTAGAACACGAGATTTTGTTGGTTTGTCCAGAGTGATGCCCCGATGAATCCCAGAGTGATTTGATCAATGAGTGGAAAAGTATTTGCAAAGTCCCCTTCAGGGAATGGTGAGAGTGGGGGAAAATTCAACCTCCCCAAGTGGAATTCTTGATATTCTCACAAGCAGTGTGGACAACCAAAGCTGTAGGCTGAGCCCCCAGTCTTGGGGTTTGTTCATATGAAACTTAACCCCACAAAGGATAGATCAAGCCTGCTTAAAATTAGGCCTAGGAGTCATCCCCAGGAGAACCTCTTTTGTTACTCAGATGTGGCCTCTCTCTCCAGCCAACACAACAAGCAAACTCACCCCCCGCCCCCCGTCTGCACGGGACATGGCTTCCAGGGGTGTGGACCTTCCTGGTAATGTGGGACAGAAATCTTGGGGTGAGCTGGGACTCAGCATCAAGGGATTGAGAAAAAACCTAGAATAAGCTGAGACCCAGCATCAAGGGATTGAGAAAATCCTCTCGACCAAAAGGGGGAAGAGTGAAATGAGACAAAGTGTCAATGGCTGAGAGACTCCAAACAGAGTGGAGACGTTATCCTGGAGCTTATTCTTATGCATTAAGTACATATCATCTTGTTATCCAAGATGTAATGGAGAGGCTGGAGGGAACTGCCTGAAAATGTAGAGCTGTGTTCCAGCAGCCATGTTTCTTGACGATCATTGTATGATATAGCTTTCACAATGTGACTGTGTGATTGTGAAAACCTTGTGTCTGATGCTCCTTTTTCTACCTTGTCAACAGACTAGTAGAACATATGGAATAAAAATAAATAATAGGGGGAACAAATGTTAAAATCAATTTAGTTTGAAATGCTAGTGATCAATAAAAGGGAGGGGTAAGGGGTATGGTATGTATAATTTTTTTTCCGTTTTCATTTTATTTTTCTGTTGTCTTTTTATTTCTTTTTCTGAATTGATGCCTTCCTGACCAAAAGAGGGGAAAGAAGTGTAACAAAATAAGGTATCAGTGGCTAAGAAAATTCAAATAGAGTCAAGAGGCTATTCTAGAGGCTACCCTTATGCAAGCTTCAGCTAGATATTGCTAATTACCATAGTGTGCCAACCCCCAACCAAAACCATTCCCGTTAACTCAAAAGTTAAAAAGACCGAAAGAGACTTGAACAGACACTTCTCAGAAGAGGAAATACAAATGGCCAAAAGGCACATGAAGAGATGCTCAACATCCCTGGCCATTAGAGAAATGCAAATCAAATCAATGTGAGATGCAATATCATCTCACACCCACCAGAATGGCCATTATCAACAAAACAGAAAATGACAAGTGCTGGAGAGGATGTGGAGAAAGAGGCACACTCATTCACTGTTGGTGGGAATGTCAAATGGTGCAACCACTGTGGAAGGTAGTTTGGCGGTTCCTCAAAAAGCTGAATATAGAATTGCCATATGACCCAGCAATACCATTGGTAGGTATCTACTCAGAGGACTTAAGAGCAAAGACACAAACAGACATTTGCACACCAATGTTTATAGCAGCATTATTTACAATTGCAAGGAGATGGAAACAGCCAAAATGTCCATCAACAGACGAGTGGCTAAACAAACTGTGGTATATACATACGATGGAATATTATGCAGCTTTAAGACAGAATAAACTCATGAAGTATGTAACAACATGGATGGACCTTG
>PVIY010058771.1:0-12324 GCA_004026745.1 Myrmecophaga tridactyla | reverse complement strand
CCTGTTTGTATAAAATGCAAAAGCATCAACTTGGGATGCACCAGCCTGCAGCAAGTGTAGAAAAAGATATCCTAATTTAAATACAACTTTTAAAAAGTAATTCCTAATATATTTTTCCTAGGCAGACACACATTTCTATTGTTTCTAGAAGAAAAATCCAACCCTAGAAGTTGGAGATAAATGAAAGTTTAGCCTCAGAAAATCAAAGGTGGAAAAAGAGTATCAGGATCTAGAGATGGGGTAAGTTGGTGCTCTTTGGAAATTAGCATCTAAAACAATGCCTCAAATACTGTCAATACACAATGCAAAAGTTTTTGCATGAAATAATTTATCTTGGTTACCACCTAACACTATGGGAAGGGGAGAGGTCGCATCTAGACTGGAAGTTGGCTTTAGTTTAGAATATCTGAAAGGGTTACAAGAATATTTGTTTGTGGTTTAATGTAGAAATGGCTGCTAATTAGAGCAAAACCACCCTAACTGTATGCAAATATGAGTCCATTTGCCTCAGACTTAGTAAGTGAGGCAACATTACCAGACTTTTGCTTGAGTTACCACTTTTACTTATAGTTGCCTTCCCTGGCAGTTTTGATCTGCAATTGGTAAAATTCCAAACATGTTTCTAGAGCCAAATTTAAAGCTATTCATTTCAGAAAAACTTCTAGGTCTTCAAACCAGTTAAGCTTTTTCTGTAAATTAAAATAAAACAACATCTGGTTTACATGGACATTGGGCACTATTAACTCTGACTTTGTGAGAATCCACCTGAAAAGTGACTGTACTATCTTGAGGACCGTGAAAGTAATTTACTCATCATTATAGACCCTAAAGTCTCTGCACATCATTTTCAATATATGAGATGCTCGATTTTTCTTTCGGACTGATTTGTAACTTTTTAACCCTAAGAATGGTGATACCCTTGTTGTAAAGGAAGTATTAATTTGATGTAATAAACTGCTTTATTTTTATTAAACTTTGTGGAATTTGGGGATCATTTTACTTTGTCAAAGACACTTAAAACACATAAACCAAAATGCATGCTGTCCTTCAACATGGACTCTGTTTTACTTTGCCAAAGCTACCAGAATACAATATACCAGAAATGGAATGGCTTTTAAAAAAGGGAATTTATTAAGTTGCAAGTTTACAGTTCTAAGGCCATAGAAATGTCCAAACTAAGGCATCCAGAGAAAGATTCCTTAACTCCAAAGAAAGGGTCAGTGAAGCTCAAGGTTTTTCTCTCAGCTGGGAAAGCACATGCCAGCTTTCTTTCTTCATTTCATAAAGCCTCCCCTGGGGCATTTTCCTTCTTCCTCTCCAAAGGTCTCTGGCTGTGTGGGCTCTGTCGAGTCTGTTGGCTTTTTCCAAAATGGTTCCCTCTTAAAGTGTTCTAGTAAGCAACCCTACCTTGAATTGGTGGAGTCACATCTCTATGAAAACCATCTAATCAAAAGTTACCACCCACAATTGGGTAGGCCACATCTCCATGGAAATAATCAAAAAGCTCCCATACAGCAATATTGAATGAGGATTAAAGAGCATGGCTTTTCTGGGGTACATGACAGTTTCAAACAGGCACAGACTGCTGGGGATGTGCCCATTTGTTTCGTTATTGCTGCCACTGATACACATTTCGTGAATAACTCAGTTGATCACTGCCTCCTCTGCTTTATGAGCAAGTCCGACTCATTGGCTCTTTTTGTCTATTGAACTGCCTTAGCTCTAAACACTGGGAAGTGAATGCTAGTCTTGCATTTTTAGATGAATTTTTTTCATGGAACATGACTCTTACTGTTAAAAACTTCAAATAGAACTCAGCCAAATCAGAGCAATTTGTTTTAATGCTAGAGTTAAACTGGCAGCCTTTTGACTAGGTGAAGCATAGTATTTCTGTACACTGAACTTATAGACAATTTGACAGATGTAAAATTCATAAAAGAAATGTATACTATTTTAGTATTTAGTAAAGAGTAATTATCTACTATTTAAGTATTTCATATTTAGTTTAATAATCAATTCTAACATTGAGAAAAAGGCAGTGACATGTGATAGTGACTATATATAAGCAACAAATAACTATGAATATAAAGTATTTTTATCAATAATATTGAAGCCCCATTATTACATTGAACTGTAATATCAATATGCTCTTTTCCTCAACATTATACTTTTAAGATTAGGGCTAAGAAATGTACCGCTTGTAAATTCATTTTCCCTGATGCACAATGTTCTATTATTTCTATACCATAATTTATTTAATCATTGTCAATCAGTTTTTTCCAAAATTTCTTCTCTGTTATATCATACAGATTGATTTTTCTTTCTTAATATCCTTTTTTGACAACCACTGAATTTTAATGAGTTTAGTCAAGCTTCATTTGTTATTCTACTAATACAGTTGGATTTATTTATGTCATTTGGTGATTTCTATTTGTCTTGGATTTTTTCCAAATATTCTCTCTATCGCCTTTATTGCCTTCATTCAGATGAACTAATTGTAACATTCATTTATTCACCTAAAATTAAAAAAATTCTTAAGTTTTATCTTTTTTGTAGTTATATAAAACACATAATCTATGTTAAATGCTAAAGTACAAGAATTTTAGAGCACATTAAATCTAATGACCCCCCGAATCTATATTTCAGTGTTCTTTGATATTTACATTTTATTTGCTGCTCCTCTTTATAGACAATATTATTAAACTTTTATATTGTCTCTATTTATTCCAATTTACCAACCTGTTTGCTTATAGTTAAGCTCACTATTTCTTCTAGCTTCTCCAACCTCCAGGCATCATATTCCTCTTTTCTAAACACAGGCTTTAAAAGCACCTTTAATGAACAACTATTGATGGTAAAACTGCCTATTTATTTTTGCATATAAATGTTTTATCTTATTCTCATTTTTCATTAACTTCTTGTTTAAATAATGTAAAATTTCATGAAAGTTAAAATAATTCAATGAACAGTTACACTCTTCAGCTAGATTTCCATTCTTTTTCTTGCTATATATTTTTTATTTCTGGATACACAGACCAATAGATTAAGATATTCCCCATAGATCTCCTGTGAAACAAAGTAAATCTCCTTTGGGACCATATTAACATTCCATGACCATATTATCACACCAAAGGGATTTAATTTTAATAAAATAGCATTAATATTTACACACCATTCAAATTCTCTCTGCTTATCCCAATGATGTCCTCTGTAACTGCTTTGTTTTCTTTTTTCTCCCCAGATTTAGGTTGCTAACAAGGATTATTATTTGAATTTAGTTGTAATGTCTTTCTAGTTTTTAAAATCTAAACTGTTAAAGTGTCCAACCCAGTTGATTCATAGAGTTCCCCATCGGTTAGTTTTTTTTTTTCTTCAGATTATGTCCTTATAACTATATTCAGAATATACAGTTTTGGGCATTAAGATAACATAAGTGATGTTGTTACCCTCTCTTGCATCTTTTATTTCTGAGGATGCAAAATTCAAAGTCATGATCACTCAGAGCACTCTGAGGATTTTATTCTGCTCTCTTCTTGTTTTCATTGTAACCCTTGAGAAATCTATTTTTCAGGCTTTTGTCATTTCGTTCTCTCTGTGCCTTTTTAATCCTCTCTTTGTCATTGTTGTGCAAGTTTTATTCACAATAGTATTTCTAGGTGCAGACAATTTCTGTTTATGCTGTTTGATATTCTTCATGCTCTCCCAATTTTTTAACTTCTGGAAATTCTCAGAAATTCTCAACCACTGTTTTCTAAAATATTTTCTCTTCTTTTGAAATACCAATTTAATGAATTCTATTCTAACATCCATATTTCTTAACCTCTTATAAAATCTCATGAGTCTCTACTCTATCTTTTATTCTGGGGAATGTAGTCATACGTATTTTCTAGCTCTTGTCAAAAAAGGCACCATGCAGCCTTGAAATGTGTGTGGACCACTAATCATGGTGTAATTCATCTATGCAGTCTTTTGTTTCAATATTCTTCTAGAAAATCTATCAGATTCCTTTACAAATCTGCTTGATAACTTACATAGTCTTTTATTCTCTGCTCTAATTTTCAGTTTTTTAAATTTAATTAAATAACATATATGTAGTAAATTTATGTCCTGGACCTGATAATTCCAACAAACAAAATCCCATGTTGTTCAGTTCTGCTAATTGTTGTTTCTGCTAACTTTTGCTCAGGATGATTTATTTCTTTTTTTTTGTAGCTTTTTTGAATAACCAAATTAGTATTACTGACTTGATCTGCAGGAATCCTGAGGAATCTGGATTATTGGTATATTCCTGCACAAGATCTTACTTTGTTTCAGAAAAAGAGCTAAAGGTGCTCATACTCAGAACAATATTTCTCTTTAATATTCAGCTTGCTGAAATCTATTTAAATTCTAAAGCAATGTGAATTCAGGGTGGTAGTTACAAATTCTCAGGTGGGATTTTGCTGTTTGTGTGTGTCAAAACAGAAGCTGTTTTCCTGCAGGGGGCTTTTTTGAAGCCCTTCTTTAAGGAGATTGTAACTCCTCAAGGGTCCAGGCTGGATTTGGGTCCATTTGCATAACCAAGACACAGGTTCTCCCTCCCCACTTAGTTATTTAAATTGGAGGTCTGAGCTTCTGGTAATGAAAAAGCCTTTGGTGCAACCCTAGAACCATCTCATAATCACTGCTATGGTTTTTGGGGTCCCTTATCAAATTCAGCTGATAACCATTTTACTTTTTTGTTTGAGAGCTTCATATATTCCTACAATTATCTTGTTATATTTTATGCAGCACTTTCAGGTGATTTGTGTACTCCAGTTTTTCACACTCTTTTACACTATATAACCTGATGCAGAAAGCTGAAGAGATTTTCAAAAATAATTCCACACACTTTGAATTCTCTCTTGTTTTGGATTACACTGCAAGGAACAAAGAATTGCTACTATTGATTTATGGTCAAGAGATGGACTTCAGATTCTGAAAACAATTATGAAGGAAAATTTCTAAACTCTTTAGCTGAAACCATTATCACCTATAGGAAGTATTCTGCATCCAAAGTCTTTTTGAATGAGGTAATATTCAGTTTGATGTTAAATTTCTGGTAAAATTTTAACTTAAATATTTTCCTGAGATAATGCAAATAAACTTGGTCTTATTATCTTACAGCCACCCCACATACAGTTGCCACTTGACATTTGGGATGGATAGGTTGAGAAACCTTCTTTAAATGCTTAATTTCTTCAATGCCAAAATTCACAAATATTACAACAACCCATCACCATGAGGAGAGAACAAAAAAATAGCATTGAGAATACCAATTATGCTTTCTTATTTATTTATTTATTTTTCTAAACAGTGCACTTTAAATCATACAAAAAACTCACTGGACTCAGTTCTTACCATAGCAATATTACAAATTACTGTGTCTGAAGACTCAAAGTCACTCATGAATAATTAGAATAGCTGCAATGAGAACTAATTAAAACAATAATAGCTGCTGTAATAAGTAAACACCCAAAACTCAATTTCTTATTACCGTACAAGTTCTCAATCACATAAAATCCAGATGAGGAAGGGGGTTGCTGCTAAGAGGCCTCAGCTCCACACTGTTGTTCAGGAACACAACCTGAAGGAGATAGCCATAAGCTATCTTGCAAAACTTTGATTAAGCAAAATGATAGCTTCTTCATTTAGGAATTCCAAATTCAACAAATAAAAACATATGATGCCCTGTAGAATTCAACTTTGAGATAAACAGCAAAAAAAAACAACACAAATGAGTATATACCATGCAATATTTAGGTCAAATACTACAAAGTTATTTGCTGCTTATCTGAAATTCAAATTTAACTGTTGTTCCATATTTTATCTGATAACACTAACACATGACTTCTAAAGTTGCCCTGAATGTTGATGTTAATATTCAGCTAATAGACCAGGAAGAAACGTTTTGCATCTGATTCCAAGGGGGTGGGTTGAATTGAGGGTGGAGGGATTCAGGGCTCGAAGTAGCATGCATAACTATCACCATGCTCCATTGAGCAGAACAGGGACCCATGGCCACATATTACTGCATGTATAGTCTAGCTCTGCCCAGATGAAAAGGAAAATGCATTGACAAGCTGCAAATTAATCTCTGCCATACCAAGACTCCAAGATACACTGCTCTGCCTGAATGGTGTTAAGCAATACTGAGTGGTGTTTAAGATCAAAGACCCGAGAGCCAGAGTTTGAGGGCTTGTAGCATATGAAAAAAATTATGGGTAAATTAATATCAGTGGCATACCTAATCAGGTACACAAATAGCATGAAGTAAAGTAGAAAATCAAACATCATTTATGATTTGAAAGAAGTTATCACTTTGAATTAATCAAATTTTTGCAAGATGATTCTTCCCACAGCAAACAAGGTTACAAATAAAAGAAAACAATGTAATGGGAAACACAGGCCTATAATTCAGAAATCTTCCCATATTATAAAATTTGATATTTTATATTTGGATTATCTGGCTTGTGAAAAGTGTCACCTACATTGGAGGTGCAAGCTATGGATAGTAGTAAAAAAGACAACATGCAGCCTCGAAATAGGTGTGGGCCATGAAAATACCTTAAAAAAATTCCTCTCTGACAAGTGCTACTACTTTCTAGAGCTTGGTCCCAGATTAAGTAATAAATGGTGGTGAAAAATTACAGGTTGTTGAAAAAGGCACATGACTATAGCTGAATGTTCCTTTATGCAATTATGGATATCTGTTTAATATAGTAGAAAATGTGTTAGTCTATGATTCTTAGAACCATGCACACTAGAAGTCAGTCTTCTGTGAAAATCTTCAATTTGAAAAAAATTCATGGCTCAAGGATCACTGCTTATCTGGTGAATCCTATGCAAGAAAATAGAAAAAATATTTTGAAAGTAATAAATACTGTTATGAGTGTTTGCCATGAATATGTAAGTTTAAAGAGTGATGTGAAACCAAAGAATCTTTCATTTCAAGAAGCCATAATGATTTCCTTTTCTTTCTCAGTCCTTCCTAGATTTCTGGTAGTCATGACACAAGGAAATGTCACTTAAGTAACAGGATTCTTTCTTCTGGGATTTGGTGCCCAACACAGGTTTCTCCATGTCCTCTTTATCATATTTCTATTGATCTATATGACCTGCATGATGGGTAATATTGGAACTATCCTACTCATCAAGACAGATTCCAGACTTCAGACACCCATGTACTTTTTCCTACAACATTTGGCTTTTATTGACATCTGCTATACCTCTGCTATCACTCCCAAGCTGTTGCAAAACCTTGTATCAGAAAATAAATCAATATCATTTTTGGGATATGTAGTGCAATTGTGGGTTTATGCAACATTTACCACCAGTGACTGTTACCTCCTGGCTGCTATGGCAGTGGACTGGAATGTAGCCATCTGTAAGCCACTCTGCTATCCCACAGTCATGTCCCAAAGAGTTTGCATCCAACTGGCAGCTGGTTCCTATGTTGTGGGCTCAATAAATTCCTCTGTGCACACAGGCTTTACATTTTCACTGTCCTTTTGCAAGTCCCATACCATCAATCACTTTTATTGTGATTGTCCCCCAATTATTGCCCTTTCATGTTCCAACACTGACATCAACATTCTGCTACTTGTTGTCTTTGTGGGATTTAACCTACATTCACTGTATCTGTTCTCGTCTTCTCCTATATCTACATCTTGGCTGCCATTTTGAAGATGTCTTCTACTGCAGGGAGGAAAAAAGCCTTCTCCACATGTGCCTCTCATCTGACAGCAGTTACCATATTCTATGGAACCCTCTTTTACATGTACTTACAGCCTCATTCTAATAATTTCCATATTTTATGGTATTGTAATTCCCATGTTGAAACCCCTGATCTATAGCTTGAGAAATAAGGAAATAAAAGAATCTCTAAAAGTGATAGGGAAGATGTTCCTCTAGACTGTACCCAAATTATTAAAATTCTGCACATCAAAGCATACAATAGACAAGAATTAATACAATTAAATGTTTCTGAAATTGAGAACATACACTCATCTTAGATCAGTGATGCGTCTCTCAAAAGACAAGAACTTGGAATGTGGGAAATACAGTAAACATCTCCCAGAACTAATATTTCCTGAAATATAGTTGAGAAATTTATCTTTACAAGCTATGGAAAAGGGCCTTATCAAGATTAATTAAAATATTAAGAAGCATGTATGAAATTTAAAAATATTTAACTTTTCAAATATATATCTAATATACACCTTAACTCTACAAATCTCCTTATTCATATATTATCAATGTTAAAATTGAAGTTTATTATTTTCCATTTACTTCAGCAAGTTCCCAATATTTTCTCCAATGAGGTTACTCAGAAATCTGTTCTAATTATTGCTCAGATATGAACATAAAATAAATTTATTACTTTTAATAGCATCTTGTGCTCTAGATTATCCTCTCTATCCAATATTTCCATGTTAGTGACATTTCCTAATGCTTAAAAATATTTCTGGACTTTAAAGAAGACTTTAGGGCCAAGACAGCAGCTTAGCAATGTGTGCATTTTAGTTCGTCCTCCAGAACAACTACTAAATAACCAGAAACAGTACAGAACAGCTCCTAGAGCCACGTCAGTGACCAGACACACAGCATACCCCAGTCTGGACCAGCTGGACCAGCTGCAAGCCTCCCCAGAACAGTGAGTTCCCCAAGCTGTGGAGGCTGGCACCCAGTGCCCCTCCCCAACAGGTTGCTTCCCAGAGGGGAAAGGAAAGGAAATTTACCAGCAGCAGGGAATGAGAACAGTTAAACACCTATTGTGGCATTAATTAACAAATTCTAACTACTAAAAATAGGCCCCCAGCTCAAGTGAACCTGGTCAAGGCAGAGGTCACTCATTGGGCTAATGGAAAAAGAGGAAAGGGAAGAAAATGGAGGTTTTTGTGGCTGTCTTTCTATGGATACTTGGCTGCCTCTGGATTCAGCAGTGGAATTTCTTGGGCAGCAACTGCCCCAGGTGTAGGCAGAAACAGACTGCTTTCAGGGCTGTCTCCCAACTTTGCCTTCCCCAGGGGAGGGGTGAAACCCAACTCAGGTGGAATCCCTCCCTCAAGGATTTCAGAACCTAGGGCTTGGCAATTTGAAGCCATCAAAACCAGCCTACAACCTCTCCTCTGTCTTCACCATGCCCCCAGCAGGGAAGTCTTCCAAAGTTAAAGGTGCCACAACATCTTTTGCTGGTGGGACCCGCAGGCAGACAATTGCAACACACTGGGCAGGATAAGAAAAACAGAGCCCAGAGACTTCACAGGAAAGTCTTTCAATCTGCTGGGTCTCACCCTCAGGGAAAACTGATGGAGGTGACTCCTTCCCCTTGATAGGAGGCCAGTTTAGTCCGGGAAAACCTGGTTGGAGACTATAATACCTACGTAGACCCTCCTAAGGGTGGGGAAGGAAAAGGCACCATACAAGCAGGGCAAGAAACAAGAAAACAAGAACTGGAAAATTATCCTCTGTTAAACAAAACTTAAGCTAGAGGTCCGGAAAAATCTGAACTGAAGGTCAAAGAACAGACAGACAACAAATTCATCTAGCAAGAAAACCCTAGGTAAGAGAAGTGAAAGCAATCTCCAAAATAAACTAATTAAAGTAATTAAATGTCTAGATGCCAGCAAAAAATAACAAATCACACCAGGAAAATTGAAGATATGGCCCTGTCAAAGGAACAAACCAATAGTTCAAATGAGATACAAGAGCTGAAATATTTAATTCAGAATATATGAACAGATATGGAAAACCGCATCAAAACCAAATCAATGAATTGAGGGAGGATGTGAAGAAGGCAAGGAATGAGCAAAAAGAAGAATTGGAAAGTCTGAAAAAACAAATCACAGAACTTATTGGAATGAAAGACACAGTAGAAGAGATGAAAAAACTATGGGAACCTACAATGATAGATTTCAAGAGACAGAGGTTAGGATTAGTGAACTGGAGGGTGGAACATCTGAAATCCGACAAAAATCAGAAAGTATAGGAAAAAATGGAAAAAATATGAGCAGGGACTCAGGGAATTGAATGATAATATGAAGTGCACAAATATATGTGTTGTGGGTGTCCCGGAAGGAGAAGAGAAGGGAAAAGGAGGAGAAAAACTAATGGAACAATTTATCACTGAAAATTTCCCAACTCTTATGAAAGACCTAAAATTACAGATCCAAGAAGTGCAGCATACCCCAAAGAGAATGGATCCAAACAGACGTTCTCCAAGACGCTTGCTAGTCAGAATGTTAGAGGTCAAAGAGAAAGAGAGGATCTTGAAAGCAGCAAGAGAAAAGCAATCCATTACGTACAAGGGAAACACAAGAAGACTATGTGCAGATTTCTCAGCAGAAACCATGGAGGCGAGAAGACAGTGGGATGACATATTTAAATAACTAAAAGAGAAAAACTGCCACCCAAGAATTCTATACCCAGCAAAATTGTCCTTCAAAAATGAGGGAGAAATTAAAACATTTTCAGACAAAAAATCACTAAGAGAATTTGTGACCAAGAGACCAGCTCTGCAAGAAATAATAAAGGGAGTACTAGAGACAGATATGAAAAGACAGAAGAGAGAAGTGTGGAGAAAAGTGTAGAAAGAAGGAAAATTAGATATGACATATAAAATAAGAAAAGCAAAATAGTAGAAGAACGTATTACCCATACAGTAATAACACTAAATGTTAATGGATTGAACTCCCCAATCAAAAGACATAGATTGGCAGAATGGATTAAAAAACAGGATCCTTCTATGTGCTGTCTACAGGAAACACATCTTAGACGCAAAGATAGACATAGGTTGAAAGTGAAAGGTTGGGAAAAGATATTTCATGCAAATAACAACCAGAAAAGAGAGGGAGTAGCTACACTAACTCCAACAAATTAGACTTCAAATGTAAATTTGTTAAAAGAGGCAAAGACGGATACTATATACTAATAAAAGGAACAATTCAACATGAAGACATAACCATCATAAATATTTATGCGCCGAACTAGAATGCCCCAAAATACATGATGCAAACACTGCAAACACTGAAAAGGGAAATAGACACATCTACCATAATAGTTGGAGACTTCAATTCCCCACTCTCATCAATGGACAGAACACCTAGACAGAGGATCAATAAAGAAACAGAGAATTTGAATATTACAGTAAATATTCCCTCTTAGCACTACCTTTGCTGCATCCCATAAGTTTTGATATGTTGTGTTTTCATTTTCATTTGCCTCGAGATATTTATTGATTTCTCTTGTAATTTCTTCCTTGAGCTACTGGTTGTTTAAGAGTGTGTTGTTGAGCCTCCACATATTTATGAATATGTGAAAGAAATTTTCTGTTCTTTCTCCAGTTCTTCCAAGTGGACAGTTAATTCCTGAATTTTTGCCCCTTCTTCTTTTTTGATATAGGCATTTAGGGCAATAATTTGGCCTAAATGGAAGAAATAACAAAGATTAGAGCAGAGATAAATGAAATTGAGAACATGAAAACAACTGAGATAATCAATAAAACCAGAAGCTGTTTCTATGAGAAAATCAATGAGATTGATGGGCCTTAGCAAGACTGACAAAAAGAAGAAGAGAGAGGATGGAAATAAATAAGATCAGAAATGGAAGAGGAGACATAACCACTGACCCCACAGAAATAAAGGAGGTAATAACAGGATACTATGAACAATTTTATGCTAATAAATACAACAATGTAGATGAAATGGACAACTTCCTAAAAAGGCATGAACAACCAACTTTGACTCAAGAAGAAATAGATGATCTCAACAAACCAATCAGAAGTAAAGAAATTGAATCAACATTAAAAAGCTTCCCAAAAAGAAAAGTCCAGGACCAGATGGCTTCACATGTGAATTCTACCAAACATTCCAGAAAGAATTTGTACCAATCCTTCTCAAATTCTTCAAAAAAAATTGAAGTGGAGGGAAAGCTACCTAATTCATTCTATGAAGCCAACATCACCCTCATACCAAAACCAAGCAAAGATATTACAAAAAAAGAAAACTACAGACCAAACCCTCTAATGAATATAGATGCAAAAATCCTCAACAAAATTCTAGCAAATCGAATCCAGCAACACATTAAAAGAATTATACATCATGACCAAGTAGAATTCATCCCATGTATGCAAGGATGGTTCAACATAAGAAAATCAATTAATGTAATACACCATATCAACAAATCAAAGCAGAAAAATCACATGATCATCTCAATTGATGCAGAGAAGGCATTTGACAAAATTCAACATCCTTTCCTGTTGAAAACACTTCAAAGGATAGGAATACAAGGGAACTTCCTTAAAAT
>PVIY010058770.1:0-12374 GCA_004026745.1 Myrmecophaga tridactyla | reverse complement strand
TCCTTCACTTGACTAGTTACTTTGTCTTTCAGACCTATCTTAACTCTGCCCCTGCCTGGGTCAGTGCTAACAATTGAAAATCCCTGAGGCTTTCTCTCATGAGCTACTTAGAATAGTTTTTAAAAAAAAGAAAGGAAAAGAAATCTCTTTTCAGAGCCACTCCTCAGCCCCCAAGGTTCTGCAGTCAAGAACTGGACTTGGTACCTGGCTCTCTGTGCCTTTTTTCTTGGGTTGCAGCCCTTTTCCAGTATTCTAAACTTGGCTGACTCCACAAACCTCCATTTTTTCCTTCTGTCAGCTCTGCCTTCTCTCTGCTGGGAGAAACCTCAGGGTTCCTTTCCTCCTTGCTCTGGGTTTATCTGTGCTCAGAACTTGTATTCAGCAATCCAGATTTGTTCATTAAAACTCCAGTTGAAGCTTCATTGAGTTAACTTCCCTTGATCCTCACAGGCACTGGTTCTTTTTCCCACAGGAAAATGTCTCCAGCAGCCTACTGTGCTGATGGGGGAGGGGCACCAGCCTCCACAGTTTGGGGCCTTTACTTACAGCTCTGTGCTGTGATCTCAGCCCTTACGCCTGTTCCAGACTGGTGAACAATGTGTGTCCAGTCACGAATATCCCACACACAGTTGTTCCAGAGGCTCCTATTTACTAGTTGCTCTAGAGGACAAAGTAAATCCGTATGTCCCTATACCACCACCTTGCCCCACTTCCTCCTGAATGTTTTAAAATAGCTTTTTCTTATTTCAGAAGTCATAGATATTCACTGTTTAAAAATTAGAAACTAAGGATAGTCAGATGAACAAAAAGAGAAGCAATGAAAATGACCCAGACTCCCATCCACAAAAAATGACCGTCAACATTTTGTTAAAATGTTTGATACTAAAAATTGATTATTATGCATTCTTCTTATAAACTACTTTATCATATAAAATGTACTGTATATATTTCTCCATAATTAAATGTATGTCAACAATAATATTTATTGCATGCATTTTATTCCATGTTAGGGATGTACCATTGTTTTCATAGATTATGCCTTTTTGAATGTTTTGTTTTTTTTTTTTTTTAACATTGTCTTCAAAGTAGATTTCCTCTCTGAATCCATCTATGTCTATGAGTGATGGACCAATTGGATATCCCTTAGAGGCACAATTCCTCAATGCCTTTCCTAAACTGTATTTGTCCTCTCCCCCACCCCAAAATATCCAATTTCTCACCATACTTAGGGTTGGCTAAGTCATACTTGCTGTGCTTCTATTAATCTCCATTTATGTCTGTACAATTGATCAGTTCCTCCTTCAGGGACTTTGGCTGTGTAGTACACAAACACCTACCAGCTGCCTCAGTTTATTTAAAAATTCAGTTAAACTGTGTGTCCTTGTTTAGACAAAGTCCCCAGGTGACTTCCAGGATAGAGTAAATGTTTGAGTTCAGTGCAGCCCAACTTGCATTGGGTTCTAAATACCACATTCAAGTTTGGAGTAAAAGCCTAAGTCTATATGCATTTGAGAAAAACTTATTGACCATTATTGTGTGCTGAGTTCAAAGTCAAGAGGTATAAGGTGAAGGTTCAAGCAAAAACCACAAAAACCATATTTGTCCACTGAGGGTCCCCAATTTGATCGTGTCTCTGGTTGGTAGGTCAGTAGCCAGCAAGGACTGAAATAGAGGAAGAGGTAGTGACAAGGATTGGGGCAGCATCTTCCCTTATCTGTGCCCACATAGTATCTGTAGCCAGAGTTCCTAAGGAGCATAAAGCCAGAAATCTACAAACTAAAAAGTAGTTCATCAAATGTGTATTTCCCATAGATGCGAACCTTCTGCCTTGGAAACCTACCAAATAACCAAACCTCACCAAACCCAGCAATCAAGGATTCACATTTTACTTGTTTCTTTTGTTTATGTAATGTTGTGGGGTTTTTTGTTTGTTTGTTTGTTTTGTTTTTTGCATGGGCAGGGACTGGGAATTGAACCTGGGTCTTCAGCATGGCAGGCAAGAATTCTGCCACTGAGCCACTGCCACACCACCCTGTTTATGTAGTCTTCAAAATAACTGAAATTCTTTCTGATCACTTTTGACTGGAAGTTTTTATCTAAAAAAAATGCTGCAAAAAATAAAGATAATAAACTATCCTAGAATGCCTCATAGAAGAGAGAACACATAATTCCATGAATTAGCTGCATGAGATATTGAATAATAGGAAATTGGTTGTAACCTAGCACCTAATTTAGAAACACAGAGCAATGTAATCACAGTTTTAAAATGTAGTCATTAAGTCCAAGTATGTGTTTTTCTGGCACACTGTTATCCTCCATTGAGTTTTGTCAATATCCATTACTTTTATTTGCAACACATGACAAGATTACTAATTTAGTATATCTGAACAATAACTTCGTATGATATTCTCAAAGTTGTCAAAGTCCAGAAATGTTTCTAATGTTATTCTTATCTCCACCTTCCCACTAGGGCTTAGAAATAGTTACAGGCAGTGCACAAGATGGGAACTACTTCAGAATTCATGTTAACAAATACAAGATGGTGGAAACCATCACATGCCTCTCTAAGGAGCCCTTCCCGGCCTCCAACTACATCCGCTTGTTTGGGCAGCATGAACAAGTCCTCAATAACCTGTGTGAGCGCTATGATGACAACCTAATCCCAGATCTCTACAGGTGAGTTGGATACTGTGTTTTACAAAGGGGGACTATGAAATATATATCATGGCTTGTGAATGAGGAGTCTGTTTTGTTACACCATGGAGAGCAAAACGGAATTCATGGGAGAAGCTGGAGTAGCACAAATTTCTTTCTAGTATCAGAAGGTATATCTGAGCATGTGACCAAGGGGACCACACAAGATCTCCATGTCCACAGTTGAGTCTGGATGAGATGATTATTCAAGTTCTTTTGGATATAGGGCTGCTGAAGCAATGGTCAGAAGTGTAAGAGGTAGATTGGGGGGCAGGAAGAACCTGGTTCTGGGGGAATTCCACAATCACAGGGCAGACCAATTGTGATGCCAGCCTTTTTTCTCCCCATCCAAGCAGAAGCAGAGGTGCAGCAGCTATTTGTCGAGGATATGGCAAAGGGAAGCCCTGCACTGAGAGTTTACTTAGACTGGATATTGTAAATTTAATCTTTTCAGACTCTTTGATCATGTTTTTCCAGGAAGACATAGAATTTCAGGGAATAGAAGGAACCTGCATCTTTCCTTATGGATGCAGCCTACTGATTAGAAAGTTAGAGAGTTTCCTCCATCCCAGAACAAAATGATGGCAGAACCAGTATGAGATAATAGATGCAGAACATAAATCATAGAATTCCAGTGTCATCAACACCCATGGGAATGGCTGTCAGGATCAGAATAACTCTCCCTTCCCCCCTTAATTTTTAAAAAATTGTGGAATATATCATACAAACAAAAAGTACATCAAACAATGTATATGTAACTTTAAAGGATAATAATATTGTGCCCACTGTCAATGTTAAGAAATAAATCCTTACCCCAGGACTTCAGAAATTTTTCTATGACTACATCCCCCTCTATCTCCTTGGAGGTACCATCAATCTAAAGTTTGATTTAATCATTACCCTTCTTTCTGGTAAAGCAGAGATCAGCAAACTTTTTCTATAAAGGTCTAGGGAGTAAATGTTTTTAGCTTTGAGGCCGTATGGTCTTTGTCACAGTTACTCAGTTCCGCTGTCATAGTGCAAAAGCAGCCAGAAATGATACCTAAACAAGTGGATGTGGACGTGGTCATGTTCCAATAACTCACTATTTATCAAAAAGCGTGGTCGGCCAGATTTGATCCATGGCCAGGGTTGCCAACCTCTGTTTCAAAGCTTTACCACAAACTTATGATTTCCTAAATAATATATTAATCAGTTTTACCTTTTTTTGAATGGATTTTCTGGCTTACTAAAGAAAGCAAATGTTCTGTTTTGTTTTATATTTGTGAGAACCATTCACGCTGATGCATGTGGCTATGGTTCATTTGTTTTCCCTGCTATCTAGCACTCCATTATTTGACTATGTCATATGTCACAATTCATTCAGTTGTTTTCCTGTTGATTGATGTTTCTACTGTTTCCAGTCTGGGGTTATTACCTTGTGGTGAACCTTGTGGATATACTGCATGTGCGAGAATTTCTCTAGTGTTTTCCTAGCACTGGAGCTGCTGGGTCGTAGGACATGTACACCTTCTACTTGATTTGGTGATGCTAACGTGTTTCGCACAATAGCTGTATGGATTTAAGTCACATGAGCATAGCGCCTGAGCATTCCTTTTGCTCCACCTGAGAGTGGAGAATGGAGGCCTCTCAGGTATTGGTAATGTTAGACTAAAAGTTTGGTCAATCTGGTGGATGTAAAAGATATCTTCCTGTGGTTTTAATTTGCCTTTCCCTGGTTAATAATGCAGTTAAGTGCCTTTCTTAATTTGTTTATGGGCATTTGTTTCACTTTTCTGTGAAATGCTTGTTTATGACATTCGTCTATTTTTCTTTTTCTTATCCAGGGTTATTTATATATTCTGGATACCAAACTTGTGTTGGTTACTTATTATTACTATGTCTTGTCTCACTTTGTGACTTGTCTTTTCACTTTCTTTATGGTGTCAATTAACAGCTATTCTTAATTTTAATATAATCTGTTTGTCCTCTTCAAGAATGTCTTGGGTATTTTTGTCCCTTTGCTCTTCCAATAAGTTTTTTTAAAAGCAGTGTTATCGAGATATATTCACATACCATAAATCCGTCTGTAAGTTTTATAATAAACTTATTAAGCTCCATGAAAAGACCCCCTGGATTTGACAGGAAATGCATTAAATCTTAGATTAATTTGGAAAAAATTGCCATCTTTGATATTAAATCCAATATTACAATAATGTATGTCTCAATTTATTTAGGTCGTCTTTAATGTCTTTCAACAAAGGTTTATAGTTTTCTCCATCAATGGCTTGGACAATTTTTGTTTGATATAATCTAAGGTACTTTATATATTTTTTTGTCACTGTAAGTTTCACTTACTTATTGGTTGCTGCTGGTGTACAAAAATGTAGTAACATTTTGCAGAGTTTTCATGTCCTGCAAATTTGCTCAGTGCCCTTATTCAGTCTAATAATTTACCTGTAAATTCTTTTAGATTTTCCACGCAGAAAGTTATAGCATCTGTGAATAATGTAGCTTTTTTCTTACTTTCCAATCTGTATAACTTTTATTTCTTTTTCTTTTCTTATTACACTGGCTAAGATTTCCAGTAGAAGATAGAACAGGAATAAAAAGGAATGTCATTTTTGCCTGTACCTAACCTTAACGAACTACTGTTTAGTATTCAGTGTGTGATATTTGTCATACATGTTTTTGTAGATGCCCTTTATCAGGTTAAGAAAGTTTCTTTCTATGTCTGACTTGCTAAGCATTTTTATCAGGAATGGATTTTTAATTTTTTTTTCAGAAAGTGAACTTAGTTTCTGAAATGTTTTGTGCATGAAAATATCTCCCTAATGCTTTCAATTTTCAACTATATTATTTTGCTAATATTCTTTAATCATAGACTTTTCATCCTAAAATCTTTGTAGACTTGACTCCAGTATTTATTTTAAATACATAAAAATACAAGTATTTAGAAAAGGAATTAGTTTTCTCCTTAGCTAGTACATTTTAGTATTGCTGTTAACCTTGCCCAAAATATTTGAGTTACTTGGTAGGGAACAATATGTTATAAGACTTCTCTGACAAAAATGAAAACCTTTTCACATTTGACCAAAAGCCCTAGTACCTTTGCTTTTCTCTGAGCTGAAGCTGAAACAGACATGGTGAGCTTGGGACCATGGGTCAGGGTACAGTTGTTAGCTGATGATAGTAATACTGCTAAATTAATTTTATTTGCTGAGAGTGAATAAATTTGGGATGGCAAGACAGGTCAGCACTGGATAAATGCTAAATAACGTCAGTAAGAAAGAAACAAGGAGGCTAGGAGGATGGTAGCTGATCATCAAAGGGCTATGGATAAGTTTTAGGTGGGGGCATTGAGAGTCCAAACACACTAGGCCAGTCACTCACGAGTGTGTGTGTGTACCCACACCTATGATTCGTGCACACATTTTCATGCACCCAGGTGTGTGTGTGTACATCCACTTGCAGTGTGAGATGTGCACATACACCTGTGGCATGTGTGTACATTCACCTGCAGTGTGTATGTGCACATGTACCCAAGGTGTGTGTTCATTCACCCAGGTGTGTATGTGTGTGTACATATGCCTGCAGTGTATGTGTACATTCACCTGCACTGTATGTGCACATGCACCTGATGTACGTGTGTACATGCACCTGCTTTGTGTGTTCATGCACCTGTAGTGTGTGTGTACATGTCCCTGTGGTATGTGTGCATGCATCTGCTATGTATGTATATACATGCACCTGTGGTGTGTAGGTGTACATGCACCTGAAGTGTGTATATGTAATCACCTGTGGTGTGTGACTATACATGCACCTGTGGTGTGTGTGCATGCATCTGGGGGGTGTACATGCACCTGAGGTGTGTGTGCCTACATGCACATGCAGTGGGTGCTATGCACATGCACCTGCTATGTGTTTGTGCACATGCATTTGTGGTCACATACTTTTTAAGTGCCACAAAACACTGCCATATACCAAGGCTAATTCTTGTCCTAGCTTTGCTTGCCCTATCTGTTGTTGTCAGATGCTGGCAAGTTTTTTCCCAG
This sequence comes from Myrmecophaga tridactyla, assembly GCA_004026745.1. NCBI lineage: Eukaryota > Metazoa > Chordata > Mammalia > Pilosa > Myrmecophagidae > Myrmecophaga > Myrmecophaga tridactyla. The sequence goes on along the minus strand of PVIY010058770.1, from coordinate 5,646 downwards.
GCAGGGTGAATGGTGTAGCTGATTTTGGCATGGTGTGATTTTCCTAACCTTGGCAGCACCAATGATATTTCTTGTTCAGATCCAGGTGCTTTTCCTCTATCTGCCGTCCCTGGCATCCTGGCCTTCCTTGATGCTGCAAGGGGCTGACTTTCAATAAGCTGCTCTGACAGCCAGGCATGATTTCAAGATAAAGTTCCTTCCTGGGTTCAAAGGAGGCCTCTGGATCCTTTCTCTCCACTTCCCCCAATCTATTCTCACTCCTCCGGGGCCCAGAGCAGAGCCAGCACTAGCCATGCCAGTGGGAACGGTGGCAGCCACAGGTGTCAGGTACTGCAGGGGTACCCGAGGCCCCAAAAGCAGCAACTCTGGCTGCCTGCCAAGGGGTTTGCTTGGCACCATATGGGGAGTGGGTGGTGGTACAGACAGCTGTCCCAGGAATGGCAGGGCAGCCAAGGATCTGGGCTCAAGGCTGGCTGGGGCTTTATCTTGTTTTGTCCTTTGTTTTCCCCTTGGAATGCCAGTACAAATGATGGGTGCTGAAGGAGAGAACTAGTTCACCACTGGTGAGTGTGTGTGTATGTGCATGTGAGTGTGTATGTGTGTGTTATGTGAAAGAGCACATGAGTGTGTGAGAAAGACTGTGAGTGTGTATGTATGTGGAAGAGTGTGTATGAGTGTATGTGGGAGAGTGTGACCATTGTGTAAGGAAGTGTGTGTGAAAGTACGTTTGTGAGAGAATGTATGTGTGTGTGTGAAGGAACATGGAATGTGTGTGAGATTGTGTATGTATGTGTGTGTGTGAGACTGTGAATGTATGTATGTATGTGATAAAGTGAGTGTATATGAGTGTGTAAAAGAGAATGTGAGTGTATGTGAAAGTCTGTGTATGTGTGTGAGAGTGTCAGTATGTGTTAGTGTGTATGTGGGGGGGGTGAGAGAGAGAGTGATGTACCCACTTTGGAAAAAGAATAGAATCCATTTTAATCATTTGGTCTTTTCAGAACCAACCAATATTTAAGGTCACAGTTGCATGCACACACACACACACACACACACACACACACCTGTCACAGTTCCCTGTGCCTGCCAAGTCCTTTGACAACGTTCGGAAAGAGCAGCACATTTCACCCTGCTGATGTTGCTTCTCCCCTTGGGGGCCTGCAGGAAAAAGGCCTTCAGTGATGGCGCCGAGGGGTCTGAACATGGGGACCGTAGCACAGTGGAGAGGGAGGCTCAGACACCAACAGGATGCAGCTAGCAGGGGCTTTAGCAAGGCACGTCTTGTGCCTGCTGTGCTTTCTGAACTCTATCTCCTCTTCTTTTACTGCACTTATACATGACCTGGCAAAGAAAAAGCCTTGCCTACTGAATCTCTCCCCTTAGCCTTAATTAACAGTCTGTAGCATCCTTTATCCTCACGGCGTGAATAGGTCTTGCCCTGGCTTCTTTATAAGAGCCCATCAGATACTCATAGCCTTGATTAAATCACCTCTTTTCACATCTTAACAAACTCAGCTCTCAGAGACTGCCCTCAGATGCCCTCTCTTCCTGCCAGCCCCACCGTCCTCCCCCACACTCTCCCAAACACTCGAATGGCCTATTTTTAGTGGTAAGTGCTGCAGTGCACAATATTCTAAATGGAATTTGAGCAGGCCCTTTTAAAGGCTACCATTACCTTTATGAACTGTGAAGCTCCAGAGGTTCTTCCCTTAAGTAAGCAGCCTCGTGGTCTGTCTTTGAAGCAGAACCCTGCCAGCTGACACATTATCTTCTAATTCATTGATTACGTCCAATAGAGTCACTCAATCATGACTTAAGTATTTTTCCGTTTCTCTGTAATCAATGACCTTGTGCTGTGTCCAGTAATAAATTGTACACTAAATTCCAGGTGCTCATTTTTCCAGATTTATCAAAATGTTCTTGAAATATGACTGCCTACTCTAACTTCTCAATCTCTTTGTCCATATGTAGAAGCTGGTTGATCATAGTGCCTCCAAGTTACTCCAGGCCTTCAGGCATTTCCCTGTCAGCCATTTACCAAGTCACAGACTTGCCTTCCTACAGACTCTTTAAAGAGTTTCTGCTCATCTATTTCTGTTTTAAATAGTACTAGTTCTCTTTGATAACCTTGTAATAAATCTTTACTCAAGTGACTTGCCAAAATCAAAACTTGCTCTCTTCATTTTGCTCCCCAGTCATTTAATTGTAGTTTAATTCTTCACCTCATAAAGGGCAGTGTAGGACAGGTTTGCTTGCAGACATAATCTGTCTGTCTGGAAGATTACTCATTGCTGCCCCTGAACCCCTTGATCCAATGAGTGGGTTCTTACCCAATGGAGTTCCTCATGCTGTAACATAAACTGGGAGACTGAATCCCAATTTTTAGCATGACTTGTTTTTAAGATGGTCAAATTTAGATACAGAAGTAGAGATCAGTGGGGGACGGGGACAACTTCCATTTGACACAACATATGTCCATTTTTATTTGCAATATTGTTCTGATTAAAAGTTGCAGGATATTTTTTTCTAGTATATGTCACCTCCCTCTCATCTTCTCACAGAGACATTTGTGTGGAATTAAAATTTCTGGTATGAAAGGAAAGATTTTTTAACTATCTTGAAATTATAGCCAGCATAAGATACTTCAGCTACTAATATCAAAGATTATGATTTTTTTTTTTAAAAAAACAAAACAAAACAGGACAACTGTGGAAAGATGGCAGAGTAGGAAGCTCCAGCAGCCTTCTATCAGAATAACTATTAAAACAGGAATCGACTGTTTTCATACTTGGAGTCCAGTAGTACACTGTACAACATCCAGAACACTGTACAGCATCCAGGGAAGAACTGTAGGAAAGGGCTCATAAACTAGTTTGCCGGGATTTATTAACTCCTGACACACAAGAAAATCTCTATCATATCACTAGCTGCTTACAAACTCAAGAAACAGACATCCCAGGAAATAAATCCCAGAGTTGACACTTTAGAATATTAAAATTTACAGTGTAAACAAAAGATTACAAGACAAACAAGGAAACAGGAAGTGATTGCCCATCCAAAGGAAGAGGATACAAATGCATGAAACAGCAGTGAAAGAGACCAGACTGTGGGTATACCAGATAAAGACTTTAAAAAATATCCTTCAATATGCTCAAGAAAATGAAGGAGAATACAGAGAAAAAACTAAAGGATATCAGGAAAACCATAGGTAAATATTATAAGAGTTTAAGTAAAGAGATAGAAAGCTTAAAAAGGAGCCAAACAGAACTATTGGAGTTGAAAAACACAATAACTGAAATGAAAATTCCCAGGAGGGTTTCAACAGCAGATTGGAGCGGGCAGAAGGAAGAATCAGTGAACTCAGACAAGGCAATTGAAGTGAGTCAGGCTGAGGAGTAAAAAGATAAAAGAATTATAACAAGTGAAAATAGCCTAAGAGACCTCTGGAATACAAATTGAGCATACCAACATACTCATTATGGGACAGAAGGAATATTCAAAAACATAATGACAGAGAACTTCCCAAACTTAGCTAAAGATGTGAATATGCACTTCTAAGAAGCCCGGAGAACACAAACAGGATAAACTAGAAGAAAATACACCCTGTCATATACTGATCGAACTGTTGAATGCAAAGGACAAGAAAAGAGTTCTGAAAGCTGTAAGAGAAAAACGTGTTAGGTACAAAAGAGACCCAATTTTATTAAGTGCCAATTTCTTATCCAAAACCATGGAGGCAAGAAGGCAGTAGGCTGAAATACTTAAAGTGCTGGGAAAAAAAAAATTGCCAAACAAGAATTTTATATCTGGCTAGACTTTCTTTCAAAAATGAGGAAGAGATTTTTAAAAGGTGGCAAAGACCACTTAATTGGGAAAGAATAGTCTCTTAAACAAATGGTGCTGGGAAAATGGGATCTCCATTTGCAAAAGAATGAAGGTGGAACCCTTACCTCTCACCATATACAAAAAGCAACTTAAAATGGATTGAAGACCTACATATAAGAGCTAGAACTATAAGACACCTAGAAGAAAACTTAGGAAAGCATCTTTAGGACCTTGTGTTGGGCTATAGTTTCTTAGAACCAGTCAATCATAACAGTGTACCACACCAATGCAGGGTGTTAATAATAGAGTGGTATATGGGAACCCTTTATTTTCTACATGATTTTTCTGTAAATCCACAACTTTTCTGATAAAAAATGCACCAGACAGTGTGCTTTATTTTTAAAAACACTCATTCACATAGAGATGAATTTTAAAAGTAATGAACACATGGATCTTTGTACAAAGTATGCAGCTTTATTTTTTAATCTATTATTCATTTTCCAATATTTGCATCATTTTTCATGAGAATATCATCTGGCATATCATGTTAGCATTTATCAGAAAGGCCTGGATTAAGGTTTTCTATATGTATAAATTCCTACTAAAAACATTCAATCTCATTAGTGTTAGGGAGAATCTTTGCCTTACAGATTGTTTTGGTTTGCTAATGCTGCCAGAAGGAAATATACCAGAAATGGAATGGCTTTTATAAAGGAAATTTATTACATTACATGTTTTCAGTTCTAAGGCCATAGAGCTGTTCAAACTAAGGCATCCAGAGAAAGAGACCTTAACTTCATAGAAAGGCTAATTTCTGTCTTTATTACATTACATGTTTTCAGTTCTAAGGCCATAGAGCTGTTCAAACTAAGGCATCCAGAGAAAGAGACCTTAACTTCATAGAAAGGCTAATTTCTGTCATATAGGAAGGCACGGGATTGGCATCTGCTGGTCCTTGTTTCCAGTTCCATTGCTTCCAGCTTTTGTTGCCAATGGTTTCCTTTCTAAGTATCTGTGGGCCTTCACATCGCTCATTCAGGACATAACTCTGGGTTCTGGCTTGCTTAGCATCTCATGGGAAGGCACATGACAACATCTGCTGGGGTCCAAACGTCCCTATCTAGGTATCTGCTCTCTCTGTCGGAACACCAAGAATCTTCAGGTATTTCTCTTGGCTCTGAAGTAACTGTTCTCTAAGCATCTGCATCTGTGGTTTCTCCAAAATGTTCTCCCTTTTAAAGGACTCTGGTAAACTAATCAAGACCCACCTTGAATGGGTGGAGTCACATTTCCATCTAATCAAAAGGTCACACCCACGATTGGGTGCATCACTTCTCCTTGGAAACAATCCAATCACAGTTTCCTACCCTGAAACTAGCCCCACAAAGTTGGATCAAGATTAATACATAATGGTTTCAAACCAGCACATTCCAAAATCTGTTCTAGTTTGCTAGCTGCTGGAATGCAATACACCAGAAATGGAATGGCTTTTAAAAGGGAGAATTTAATGAGTTGCTAATTTACAGTTCTAAGGCCGAGAAAATGTCCACTTAAAACAAGTCTATAGAAAAGTCCAATCAGAGGCATCCAGGAAAAGATACCTTGGTTCAAGAAGGCCAATGAAGTTCAGGGTTTCTCCCTCAAGTGAGAAGGCACATGGCGAACACAGTCAGGGCTTCTCTCTCAGCTGGAAGGGCACATGGCGAATACGGCGTCATCTGCTAGCTTTCTCTCCTGGCTTCCGGTTTCATAAAGCTCCCCGGGAGGCGTTTTCCTTCTTCATCTCCAAAGGTCGCTGGCTGGTGGACTCTGCATCTCGTG
>PVIY010058769.1:0-12324 GCA_004026745.1 Myrmecophaga tridactyla | reverse complement strand
AAAAAAAAAAACAGTGCTATTCTGACCAAAAGGGGAAAAGAAGTATAAAAATTAAGGTATCAGTGGCTGAGAAAGTTCAAATAGTCAAGAGGCTACTCTGGAAGTCACTCTAATGCAAGCTTCAGTTTGACATTGCTGAATTGACAAATATAACTTGTCAAACCCCAAATGAGAATCATTCCAGCCAGTCCTAAAGAATATCTAGGTGATACATAATATTCTACAAAGGTTCCATGCACTGGAATAACTTTCCAGAAACCTACAACCTCCAGATGGGTCCACAGACCAGACAAGTCCTGAAACCTAGAAGGGCCAGCCTCTCCAGAACATCAAGTACTTCCATGCCCCATCACATATTATCAAAGCCCCTTCCAACATGAAAAAGCTAGAATGGCCATAGCCCAAATACCTCTAAAGAGTAGGATAGAAAGATCAAAGGTGATGGTAGGGTTTAATAAACCAGTATGATTGCTGAATCATTAAACTGATATTTCTTTTAGTCTCCAGTATCTTAGAACTAGAAGTAAAAACCTAAAATTGTGGAATTGTAACTCATACTAAACTCTGAAATTTGTTCTACAACAAATTGTTGCAATATACTTCAAAATTTATTGCTTTTTTTCACAAAAAAGTCAATTGTGATGATAAAAATTATATCTTTCTTCCAGCCTCCAGTGTTCTGGAGCAGCTAGAGGGAAAAATTTGAGATGATGGAATGGTAGCCCATGACAAATTCTGGGATCTGTTCTGTAACTAATTGTTGAAGAGTGTCTGAAAATTATTGCTTTTTTTCTTTTGTTGCTTTTATATATTTCGTATTATACAATTTAAAAAGTTTCAAAAACTAGCCTAATTAGATAGGTTAAGTTACATAAAGTAAGCAATGTACCTAGTAATAATAATACCTATATAAAGCATAATAAAATTTAAAATATACTAATGCTTCAAACATATTCTATTAAAGAAAGCTGTTAAATTTAGTAAGAAATATAAATGGATTTTCTTTAAACCTTGATTACCTGGATTTCAAAGAACCTGATTTTTGGTTATGTGGTTATTTATTACCTTAGTATGTGAAAGAATTGGAGTTTGTAGTGGCATTATTAATGTCAATCAGTATACTGTTGTTAGTAAATGCTGTCATAGAGAAGACATGATTCTTAGCTTCAAAGGGTTTATATTCTCTTTAGAATACACATGTACTAGGGTATAGTATAAGACAATTGTAATAAAAGAATAATAATGCTGAATGAATTTAAAAAGCAGATAAAGAACGACCTAAGAAGAATTCATAGAAGAGATGATACTTAAAAGACCTTTAAATAAGAAAGTAGCATTTAAATAAATAGAGCTATGAACTAGTCTTTTTTAGAAGCCATAACTTGATTTTGTGAAGTAACATATTCCTGGCATTATTTAGCATTTTGGAATAATGTTGATAAGAATTAGAGGGTTTTTTTTCCTTCATATAAATCCCTTAGATATCAAAAAGCTGATTGTTATTTCAAATGTGAGGCTTTTGTGACCTTTGAAGGTAGTGCTGACTTAGACTGAGAGATGTTAGGCATATGTAAAGTAATCCTTTGTGTGTTCTGGGTATAAAGCATATAGATGCCTGGTTGTCTTCCAAACCCAAGCATAAATTTCTTCCTTCTTCCATTATTTTATAGTATCACTGTCTCTTCTCCCTGTCACAAATACTGTTATTGGAAGAGAGTATGCAGGTTCTTTTATTCTGTGAATTTATTCTGAATATGTACAATCTGGATAAATAAAAACTACACGTGGAATGGGTACGGATGGTGATGCAATGTTTAATAAAATGCATTTTGTTATAGTCACTGTTGACTACAAGACCTGAATGGATACACAAAGTAGTAGAGTTGGAAGAGGTAAATTTTGTTATACACATTGTTGACTATGAAATGTGAATGAACATAGACTTGTAAAACAGGAATATATGAAAGTGAATTGTGTATGTCATAGTCAGTGTTCTAGTTTGCTAGCTGCTGGAATGCAATATACCAGAAACGGAATGGCTTTTAAAAAGGGGAATTTAATGAGTTGCTAGTTTATAGTTCCAAGGCCGAGAAAACATCCCAATTAAAACAAGTCCATAGACATGTCCACTTTAAGGCATCCGGGGAACGATACCTTGGTTCAAGAAGGCCAACAATGTTCAACATTTCTCTCTCAGCTAGAAGGGCACGTGGCGAACATGGTGGTGTCTGCTGGCTTTCACGTGGCTCTACCAAAAGGGACTCTCTCCAAAATGTTTCCTCTTTTAAAGGATTCCAGTAAGCAACTCCACCTTCAACGGGCGGAGACACACCTCCATGGAAATCATCTAATCAGAAGTTACCACCCACAATTAGGTGGGTCACACCTTCATGGAAACAATCAAAATGCTACCACCCAGCAATATTGAATGAGGATCAAAGGGAATGGCTTTTCTGGGGTCCACCACAGATCCAGACCGGGACAGTCAGTGTTGACCAAAATTTAATAAGCCTGTTTTATTATATACTTGAAAGAAAGTTTTTGCATCAAATCACGTGTATTCAAACAAAACTTAAGTTTAGTTTTATCCCTGATGAAATAATGTAGATTCATATATTTAGGAGTTATAACTGATATTTCTAAATTCTGAGATACTGAGCTATGTATATATAACCTGGTCATTTCCTAAAAATTCGGGTATTTATATGATACCTGAGACTCAGAGTTCCACACTGAAGCTATGAAGGTCAGTATTATCCCATTCAGCAACTGTTGAAAAAGCCAAAAAAGTGTTCAGAAACTGAGTAGAGATATGAAGGAAGGTGATCTGGATATGACTAAAGTAAACCAGAAAACTGGGTAAAGGATGATATGGCCCATATTTTCAAACTACAGCCTCTGTAGGAGAGATGCTTACTTGGTGCAAAAGTTGCATTTTGGTAGCACATGATCTAATTTAACTTATATGGCCAATTTTCTTGAACACCATAATTACATGAAATCTTGTATAAGCATGAGATCCTGCTGTTTTGTACAGGTTAGTTTGATGCCCCAATATATCACAGAGTAATTTGGGCAGTGAATAAAGATGTACTTGCAAAGTCCCCCTAGAGGACTGGAGAGAAAAGAAGAAATATTCAACATCCCTATCTGGGGAATTCCTGATATTATCACAAGCAGTGGGGACAACCAGTACAATAGACTGAGCCCTCAATCTCAAGGCTCACCCCTATGAAGCTTATTCCTGCAAAGGAGAAGCTCTAAGCCTACTGATAATTATGCCTAAGAGTCACCCCCAGAGAATCTCTTCTGCTGCTCAGATGTGGTCTCTCTAGGCCAACTTGGAAGGAGAACCTGCTGCCCTCCGCCCTACATGGGACATGACTCCCAAGGTATAAATCTCCCTGGCAACCTGGGCTCTGACTCCCGGAGATGAGCCAGGACCCTGGATAAAAATTAAATAAATAAATAATAGGGGGATAAAAGGTTAAAATTAGGTGGATTAAAATACTGACAGTCAATAAGAGGGATGGGTAAGGGGTATGGGATGTAGGAGTTCTTTTTTATTCTATTTATTTCTTTTTTTTGGAGTGATGCAAATGTCCTAAAGTAATCACAGTGAAGAATACCTAAGTATATGATGACACTATGAGCCACTGATTGTATAATATGGCTGGACTGTATATATGTGGATATTTCTCAATAAAAATGTTTTGTTTTGTTTTGTTTTTTAAAAAAAAAGGATATTCTCACAACCTGAAAAAAAATTCCTTGTTACATACAACAGAAAAGCCATGTTCTTTTAATCCTAATCCAATTTTGTGGAGGCAGACCTTTATTTGGGTGGGACCTTTTGATTAGGTTGTTTCCATGGAGATGCAACATACCCAATTGTGGGAGCTTCTTTTTAAAAAAAACAAACTTTTTTTATTGTATAGTATAACATGTGTGCTGGTTTGAAAGGAAGTATGACCCCTAAGAAAAGCCATGTTTAAATATAAGTCCCATTTCATAAAGGTAGAATAATCTCTATTCAATACTGTATGTTTGAAACTGTAATGAGCTCATCTCCCTGGGTGATGTGATTTAGTCAAGAGTGGTTGTTAAATTGGATTAGGGGATGACATGTCTCTACACATTTGAGTGGGTCTTGATTGGTTTACTGGAGTCCTATAAAAGAGGAAACATTTTGGAGAAAGAGATTCAGAGAGTGACACTACGAAGCAGAGAGTCCACGAGCCAGCAACCTTTGGAGATGAAGGAAAATGCCTCCCAGGGAGCTTCATGAAACAGGAAGCCAGGAGAGTAAGCTAGCAGATGATGCCATCTTCGTCATGTGCCCTTCCAGCTGAGAGAGAAGCCCTGACTGTGTTCACCATGTGCCTTCTCACTTGAGGGAGAAACCCTGAACTTCATCGGCCTTCTTGAACCAAGGTATCTTTTCCTGGATGCCTTTGATTGGACTTTTCTATAAACTTGTTTTAATTCTCGGCCTTAGAACTGTACACTAGCAACTCATTAAATTTCCCTTTTTAAAAGCCATTCCATTTCTGGTATATTGCATTCCAGCAGCTAGCAAACTAGAACAACATGTATACAAAGCAAAGAAATAAAAAAGCAATAGTTTTCAAAGCACTCTTCAACAAGTAGTAACAGGACAGATCCCAGAGTCTGTCATGGGCTACCATATGATCCTTTCATATTTTTCCCTCTAGCTATTCCAGAATATAGGAGGCTAGAGGGATTAAACATTTTTTTATCATCACAATCGACTTTCTTTCCTTCTTTTTTTCTGAAAAATAAAAAATATATCCAAAAAAGTTATAAATTTCAAAGCACATCACAACAATTAGTTGTAGAACATATTTCAGAGTTTGACATGGGTTACAATTCCACAATTTTAGGTTTTTTCTTCTAGCTGCTCCAAAATACTAGAGACTAAAAGAGATATCAATTTAATGATTCAGCACTGATATTCATTTGTTAAGCCCTATCTTCTCCGTATAACTCCACCATCACCTCTGATCTCTCCATCACTCACTTTAGCGGTGTCTGGGCTATGGCAATTCTAAATTTTTCATATTGGAAGTGTCTATCACTAATATAGGTAGGGAGATGGAACTATCTGATATTCTGGAGAGACTGGGCTAGGTTTCAGGACTTATCTGGACCAGGGACCATTCTGGAGGTTGATAGTTTCTAGAAAGTTAGTCTACTGCATGGAACCCTTGTGGAATCTTATACATTGCCCTCAGTGTTCATTAAGATTGGCTGGAATGGTCCTGGTAGGGGGTTGGCAGGTTATGATGGCAAGGTCTATCTGAAGCTTGCATAAGAACAACCTCCAGAGTATTTGAACAACCTCAACTCTATTTGAACTCTCACTTCCACTAATTCTTTATTAATTACACTTCTTTCCCCCCTTTTGGTTAGGATGGAATTGTTGATCTGTGGGGGTGTCTTCTGATTAGATAGAGGTGTGACCCCCACCTATTCAAGGTAGGTCTGAATTAGTATACTGGAATCCTTAAAAGAGCTCATGCAGAGAGAGCTCAGAGTTGATACAGAGAGTCGACACCTAAACACAGACGTTTAGAGATACAGAAGGAAACTGTCCTAGGAGACGCTAGAAGGCCCAAAGGAGTGAGAGAGCTGCCTGAAACCAGAAGCTGGGAGAGAAGGACAACAGATGTTACCATGTGCCTTCCCATGCAACACAGAAACCCTGGACAAGACTGGCCTTTCTTAGAGTAAAGTATCCCCTCTTGTTGATGCCTTAATTTGGATATATTCACGGCCTTAGAACTGTAAACTTGTAACTTAATCTCCTTTGTAAAAGTCAAAGAAAAAAGATCAAATTCCAATTAAGATATGATAAACTTGATCCGGTTAAAACTAAGGCAAGCCAATATACAAGGTAAAAAAATAATATTGTCTGTATTTTAAAGTTTTAACTTTTGTGTGAGAAATAAGGGAAAATATTTTATTTTGTCCAAAATTTAAATATCTATAGCAAACTAATTTAATCTATATAGTCAGTTAGTTTAAAGAACCTTTATTTGACATTGAACCTGGAATAAGGAATAAAATCTTAATATTCTGTACAAGTTAAAGTTATACCATAATGCATTTCAGAGCATTTTGGGCAGAAAATGGAGGAGTGTTTGCAAAGTCCCTTGAGGGACTGGGAAAAACAGAACTATTGAACTTCCCCATCCTGAAATTCCTGACATTTCTTTAAGCAAGAGGGGCACTTAACTTAATAGGTCAAGGCTTCAATCTTGAGGCTCACCCTTAGGAAATTTAGTTCTGTAATCACAAACTAAATCCACTTAGGATTAATGTCTCAGAGCCCTCTCCAGAAAATCTCTGCTATTGTTCAAATGTAGCTCATTCTAAACCAAACTCTGAGCTGATGCCCAACATGGGACATAACTTTCAGGTGTGTAAGCCTGGCCCTGACATCACGAAACATAACTGGCCCTGGCATCAAGGGACATAACTGTCCCCAGCATCATGAGACATAACGTCCAAAGATGAGCCTGGCCCTGGTATCATGGATTAGTTGACCAAAAGGGGGGAAAAGAAATAAAATTTCAATGGCTAAGAGACTTCAAATGAAGTCAAGAGGTCATTCTGGAGGTTAAACTTATGCAAGTTTCAGCCAGATATTGCAAACTGCCACAGCATGGCAAACCCCAACCAACAGTATTCCTGGAAAACCTGAAAGATATGCTGGACTCTATACGATTCAGCTTATTAAGTTTGTTTTCCAGAGACTTAAAACCTACAGATTTTTCCAGTGCCAGAGAAGTTCTGAAACTCAGAAATACTAGACTCTCCAAGAACAACAATGTTAGGCAGAACCCCTTCCCCCATGATATAACCAACCCCTAGTAAATATTCCAAGAAGCTTCCCCTACCCATGATTTCCAGGAAACGCATCGCAGCCCATGTCCTCTTGCCCTCTGGCAGCTGTAACCTTGGGATAAGCACCCCTTTACCCAAGATCTGCCCTATGGCAGTTACAACCCTGCATGACTAAAGTGGCATTTAAATTTTAAACCTCACCAATGAAAAGCTGCCAACTCCCTGCTTAGCCATCAACTTCTAAACCAACCAATGAGAGCACGCCAATTTCCCATGTCCAAACTAGACAATGAAGGCCCACCAACTCCCTTTCCCTATTTCCTGCCAACTATCCTATATAACCTGTATCCCTTCCCCTGCTCAGGGCTATCATCATCTTAGGCTTCAGCCCACCTGCACATAACTTCGCAATAAAGCTCCTCTGACCGAGTTTTGGTTTCTTCTCTTCTGTCCTCATCGAAAAATCTATCAAACAACTAGGCTCACCTCTTTTGTTGCTCAGATGTGGCCTCTCTCTCTCTCAGCCAACATGACAAGCAAACTCACTGCCCTCCCCCTCTCTACATGGAACATAACTCCCAGTGGTGTGGACCTTCCTGGCAACACGGGATAAAAATCCTAGAATGAGCTGAGACTCAGTGTCAAGGGACTGAGAAAACCTTCTCAATCGAAAGGGGGAAGAGAAAAATGAGACAAAATAAAGTGTCAATGGCTGAGAGATTCCAAACAGAGTCAACAGGTTATCCTGGAGGTTATTCTTACACATTAAATGGATATCACCTTTTTAGTTAAGGCATAACAGAGAGGCTGGAGGGAACTGCCTGAAAATGTAGAGCTGTGTTCCAGTAGCCATGTTTCTTGAAAATGATTGTATAATGATACAGCTTTTACAGTGTGACTGTGTGATTGTGAAAGCCTTGTGTCTGATGCTTCTTTTATCTACCTTATAGACAGATGAGTAAAACATATGGATTAAAAATAAATAAATAAGGGAAACAAATGTTAAAATAAATTTAGTAGATTGAAATGCTAGTGATCAATGAGAGGGAAGGCTAAGGGGTATGGTATGTATGAATTTTTTTTCTGTTTTCTTTTTATTTCTTTTTGTGAATTGAGGCAAATGTTCCAAGAAATGATCATGATGATGAATATACAACTATGTGATAAAAAAAAAGAAAGTTCATATTGTATGTTGATTGGTTTTATTAATAAAAACTTAAAAAAAAAAGTCTTGAACCTCCTAAACTCCAAGAGACAGATTTTGAGCAGATAGGCCATCTGCTCTCCTCCTACATGCCTAGTAAAATAAACTCTTTCTCTCTTTGGAAAAAAAAAAAAGAAAGAAGATAATGAGGAAATGTTACAAACAACTCTGTCTCCATGAATTTGATAAGTTAGTTGATATGGAACAATTTCTTAAAAGACAAGAGACTAACAAAACTCTCTTAAGAAAACCTAAACATCCCTGTATCTGGTAAATAATTTGAATTGATAGCTATAAACCTCCCAAAGATAAAACTTCTAAGCCTTGATAAGTTGGTTCACTGGCAAATTCTACCAAACCATCAAAGACATAATAGCAATCCTACACAAGCAATTCCATTAAACAGATGAGGAAGGAACACTTCCCAATCATGAAGCCAGCATTAATTACCCTGATCTCAAAACCAGAGAAACTTCTCTCTCTAAACTAACTCAGCAAGTGAACTCACTGCCTTCCCCCACTACAGGGGACATGACTCCTAGGGGTTTAAATCTCCCTGGCAACATGGGACAGAACTCCTGGGATGAACTAGGACCCAGCATCATGGGATTAAGAAATCCTTCTTGGCCAAAGCGGGAAGAGAGAAATGAAACAAAATAGTCTCAGTGGTTGAGAGATTTCAATCAGAATTGAGAAGATATCCTGGAGATTATTCTTAGGCATAATGCTATGGTAGTTAGATTCAGTTGTCAACTTGTCCAGGTGAACATGCTTAGTTCTGCTGCTGTGGACATGAGCCAATGATACATAAACCTCATCTGTTGCTGATTTACATCTGCAGTTGGCTAGGAGGCGTGCCTGCTGCAATGAATGACATTTGACTTAATTGGCTGGTGCTTAAATGACAGAGTGCAACATAGCACAGCCGAAGCAGCTCAGCATTCCTCATCTCAGCTCCCGCAGCTTAGCCCAGGCCTTTGGAGATGCAGAAAGAAGTCACCTGGGGGAAAGTTGTTGGAACCCAGAGCCCTGGAGAGAAGGCCAGCCGAGACCATAATGTGCCTTCTCACATAAGAAAGAACCTCAGTTGAAAGTTGGCTGCCTTTCCTCTGAAGAACTAACAAAATAAAATCCCCTTTTATTAAAAGCCAATCCATCTCTGGTGTGTTGCATTCCAGCAGGTAGCAAACTAAAACAATGCAGATATCCCTTTTTAATTTGTTATATTAGAGCAGCTAAAGGAAAAGTGCCTGAAACTGCTGAACTGTGTCCAATAGCCTTGATTCTTAAAGACGACTGTATAACGATAGAGCTTTAACGATGTGATTGTGTGATTGTGAATACTTTGTGTCTGATGCTCCTTTTATCCAAGGTATGGAGAGATGAGGAAAAAAAGTTAGGGAAAGCTGGATGAAGTGTTTACCAGGACATTATAAACTATCTTGACAATACTTCTGTAAACCTAAAAACAGTCCAAACTACACAGATAAAATAGGGATACAAATCCAAGAATATAAATAATCACATTAAAGGGTGGGCCACGGTGGCTCAGCAGGTAAGAATGCTTGCCTGCTGTGCCCGAGGACCTGGGTTCGATTCCTGGTGCCTGCCCATGTAAAAAATAAAAATAAACAATCACATTAAAGATAAATGGGATTCATATGTCCATAAAATGAAAAATATAGCCAAACTAGATTAAATAATAAGATACTATTAAGTAAGTAGAGCTAGAAAGAATGCCACTCCCATTCTTACACTAAAATAAAAGCAACAAGTTCACAACTTTACTTGTATTCCTCGGCCACGTGAGTTCTAACGGCAACAAGTGGATCAAAATCAAAACTGAGACAGATATCTGAAAGGAGACACAAGCGGAAACCAATGGCATATCTGTGGTAGTAGATACAACCTGATGTCAGTAAAGAAGAGTTCAGTGAAGGTGATTATCCTTTGGGAGTGGCAAAAAAATCTGCCCAGATCCTATACCTATATCTTGCCTACAAAACGAAATCTTTATTCACTACAAAACGAAATCTTTATTCAGTCGGGGTAAGGGCAACAAACACACCTTCAACATTAGGGCAGTTTTGAAAAGTCCACTGACCCTGGGGAAACGTAAGGAAAGAAACAAAACAAAACAACCCTAGCCCTGGAGAAAGAGCAGGAATACACATTAAACCTAAAATTATAGCCAGGGGAGGGGCAGGGTACTTAGTTGGATACCACCATGAGACTGAAAGACATGATCTCTTCCTAAGACTGCACTTTATGTAGAACAACAGATAATGTACACCCTCTGCCAACCGTCACCAGGGTAACATATGTCATATAACAAGTAACAAAGGAATACTAGGAGAGAGGCAGGAGAGGGACAAGAACGTGGAAAGAGACCCTTCCTGAGCCATAACACCAAAGGAAAACTTAACTTGAGAGTGACATAGTCACTTAGGAAAACCAGAAACTACCACCCCTGCCTACCACCCTTTCCTGAAACCAGGGTGTAACAACTCAAATAAGTGAAAAACTTCTCTGAATTGCCCTTACCTTCAAAGCAGCTGTGCAGAGGTTTGGCCCAAGGGGAGAGGTAGGCTGTAGAAATACACAGCTCAGAAAGTATAGACAAGGGGACTGACTTAATTTAGAACATACTGTATGGTGCTCTCAAAAACAATAGAGATTCTGGTGGGGAACAATTTGGAGGAGATTGATAACTCCATACAAGCAGGTAAACTTTATACCAGCAAAAAGTTTACCAGAGAACATAGGAAAGACACAGCTAAGAGTTTTCCTGCGGCTGGAATAAATCTAAAACATAACCTCTAGACTAGCGAAAAACAAAAGGACAAATACTGTATGGTCTCACTGACATGAACCGACAGTAGTGAATAAACTTGAAATATTTCGTTGGTAACAGAGACCATCAGGAGACAGAAATAGGGTAAGATATTGGGTAATTGGAGCTGAAGGTATACAGATTGTAAAACAGGACTGAATGTAAAAACTCAGAAATGGATAGCACAATACTACCTAAGTGTAATACAATTATGTTAAAACACTGAATGAAGCTGCATGTGAGGATGATAGAGGGAGGAGGGCTGGGGACATAAATGAAATCAGAAAGAAAGATAGATGTTAAAGATTGAGATGGTATAATCTAGGAATGTCTAGAGTGTATAATAATATTGACTAAATGTACAAATTTTTTAAATTTTTGCATGAGGAAGAACAAAGGAACGTCATTATTGCAGGGTGCTGAAAATAGATGGTAATTAATATTTTAAAATGTCACCTTATGTGTGAGACTAAAGCAAAAAATGTTTGTTAGAAAATTTATATTTTGACTAGTGCATTTCCTAATATAACTTATGTAGATAGTTTGATTGAACACCATAAGTACTTGGAATCTCAGGTAGGACATGAGATTTTGTTGGTTTGTCCAGAGTGACGCCCCAATGAATCCCAGAGTGATTCGTTCAGTGAGTGGAAAAGTATTTGCAAAGCCCCCTTCGGGGAATGGTGAGAACGGGGAGAAATTCAACTTCCCCAAGTTGAATTCTTGATATTCTCACAAGCAGTGTGGACAACCAAAGCTATGGGCTGAGCCCCCAGTCTTGGGGGTTGTTCATATGAAACTTAACCCTAAAAAAGGATAGGTAAATCTACTTAAAATTTAGGCCTAAGAGTCACCCACAAGAGAGCCTCTTTTGTTGTTCAGATATGGCCTCTCTCTCCAGCAACCACAACAAGCAATCTCACCACCCTCCCCCTGTCTACATGGGACATGACTCCCAGGAGTGTAGACCTTCCTGGCAACGTGGGACAGAGATCCTAGAGTGAGCTGAGACTCAGCATCAAGGGACTGAGAAAAACCCTAGAATGAGCTGAGACTTAGCATCAAGGGATTGAGAAAACCTTATGGACCAAAAGGGGGAAGAGTGAAATGAGACAAAGTGTCAATGGCTGAGAGATTCCAAACAGAGTCGAGAGGTTATCCTGGAGGTTATTCTTATGCATCAAGTAGATATCGTCTTGTTAGTCAAGAT
Organism: Myrmecophaga tridactyla; assembly: GCA_004026745.1. Classification (NCBI taxonomy): domain Eukaryota; kingdom Metazoa; phylum Chordata; class Mammalia; order Pilosa; family Myrmecophagidae; genus Myrmecophaga; species Myrmecophaga tridactyla. Next base: position 207 of record PVIY010058769.1, on the reverse strand, counting down.
GTAATGGAGATTATTCTTATGCATTAGGTAGATATCACCTTGTTGCTCAAGATGTAGCAGAGAGGCTGGAGGGAACTGCCTGAAAATATAGAGCTGTGTTCCAGTAGCCATGTTTCTTGATGATGACTGAACAATGATATAGCTTTCACAATGAGACTCTGCGAATGTGGAAACCTTGTGTCTGATGCTCCTTTCAGCTACTATATC
>PVIY010058768.1:0-12329 GCA_004026745.1 Myrmecophaga tridactyla | reverse complement strand
AAAAAAAAAAAACCACGATGTTATCTAAGGGTCCCTCCATGGGCCCTGGAGTGATGAGATACAAATGGCTTAACAGGCTGGAAGTTCAAAGGGTGGGTCTACCACATGATCTCAGACAATTTACTTGAATGTCTTTGAATATCAATTTACTTATCTATGAAAAACCCTCATCAGGTTATGGTAAGGACTAAAACGCCTGGCACAGAGAAAGCAATCTGTAAATATTGGGATCCCTGGGTAATTTTATAGCTTAATATCTGATAGCTCAGATGAGCCTACTAAAACAGGAGAAGGAATTTGGAAATGAATATTTCCTTAAGAAAAAAAAAAGAGGCCCCTTATGAATTAAAAATTCATGTTACATATTAAATGTTCGGTATCCTTCTGCGACTTAGTAACATTTTAGGAAGCATCTTGTGCCATCCATCTGCCACATTTGCACTCTGGAATGTCTTTCCTTTAACAGCTTGGCCAACCCTGTTTTGAATCTGTTCAGTTCTGCTATCTCTGATCTATTCTGAGCCTGTTATTAATCTGTGCTTTCATGTATCGGTATAAATTCTGCTAAGCGCCAACTTTTTCTTAATTTCTGAGCATCAGTGCAGAAATAAGCTCATGTGGTTTCTTAGTGGTCTCTTTATAGACCCCAAGAGTATTAATAATAACTCACATACTCTTCATTTTCTTATTATTTTTAAATAACTGGGTTTTAACTTATAAGTTTAATGTGTGCATATTATTTAAAAATACGAACAGTATAGACTGTTTTTAGGTAAAAACATATATATACTATACATATAATATGTACATATATTTTCTTTGCCTCCCACCCCCTGCTCCCTAGTAAAACTCCTCATATTTTAGCAATATTTATACATTGTTCCAGAAATTTTCTCCGCCCTCCTTCCGTTCTTTTGTTTCCATATATAGTCTATATAACTATCTTTATTTTACACAAGGGTATGCTTTCCTTCCTTCTTTGCCTTCTTCCCTATATATATTTGATGTATTTACTTTCACAAATGGGATCATACTGTTCAGATTCTATATTTTGGACATTTTTCCATACCAGGACTTATAGATCTGCTGCATTCTTTTTAGTGGTTTTCTGGCATTCTATTAATAGAATGTGCCATTTAATCAACCCCTATTGATGAACATTTTAGATGTTTGCAATTTTTACTTTTATAAACAGTTCTGTAACAAACATCTTTGGACATATATTTTTGTACTTTTGAGGAATTTTATCTGTCAGATAAATTCCTGGAAGTTTTAGACTCAACATCCTTCTGGGCAATGTGACGGTGGCTCAGTGGCAGAATTCTTGCCTGTCGTGCTGGAGACCCGGTTTTGATTCCAGGTACCTACCCATGCCCAAAAAAAAGGTTAAAATATGTTCATCAAGCCATCAGCATGTCACAAAAAGAGCTCCTTCCAGGGCTAGTGGCTGCCTTATTGGACTGTGCAAGTACAATCAATACCTTGAAAGGTATTGTTAGTCTTATTGTGAAGATAGGTAATAATGTAGCAAAGTTCTTAACAAGTATCAGGCACACCCTTTTTGCCCAATAAATGGTAACTGTGTGTTATGTTGTCTTTACCCTTGGGAACCAACCTGTCAAGAATTTATCTCTCAGGCCTGAAGTTAAATATAATTAGAGTCAATTGATTAGGATTATAATAGTAAATTTTATATGGCTCTATTTTTAGAAAACTCAGCTGTTTACTTAATAGAATTGTCCAATGGAACAGGAAAGTCTTTTGAAGGTAGTAAAGGAAACCTACAAAGCATTCTGTTTCAATATTAGAAATTTTCTTTGGCTAAATCTGAGAAGTCTTCACGTTTTCAATAACACAAAATCAATCAGTGAGTGGTGGGTGCTAAACTGTGCATCTGGAGAGAAGGAATTGCCAACTTAAACAAAGTAGTGTTGGTTCTAATCTTAGCAAGCCATAAGAACATCATTGGAGGGCACCTGCTGTGGCTCAGCAGGCAGAGCTCCGATCTGCCGTGCTGGAGGTCTGGAGTTCGATCCCTGGTGCCTCCTGCCCATATGCAAATTTTAAAAAAAAGAAAAAAAAAAAAGAACATCGTTGGAAGGAACCCTGAGCGGGAGATGAAGCATTTGGGTTCCAGCCATTCATTCATTCAACAAATGTTTATTGAGCACCTGCAACTCACATACCCTCCAAGCAGGCTTTCAGGTTCAAGGATGCAAGGTGAGCCAAACAGATAGCCTGTAATTAAATAGCCATGTAGCTTTGTGCAAGCCCCTGCCTTTCCTGGACTTTGCTTCCTATGCCTGTAAAATAAGCTGGCTGGACTACATGTTTTCTAGGGATCCTCCCAGTTGTATGATTCTGTGACTCTCCTTGATGTGTTCTCAATCCAGTTCAGCACTAATTGATGTTCATGGCACAGGGGGGTGCTACAAAATCCTTCATGGCTTTGCTGCCAAGTTCTGACCAATGGGTACTGTTCCCTTTTGCTTCTGCTGAGGATATAGACTGGTACAGCAGTGTCTGTCAGCAGCCCTGAGCTGGAGGAGGTCATGCAGCCTGGTACAGAGGGTCATGATTGTGAGGAAGAGGTAGGGAGTACAGGCTGAGCATCAAGGCTGCCAACAAAGGAAAAAGGCATGTTTATTGGAACCCGTGAGAACCGTGCCTTGTTAATAGTTGAGAGTCTGAGCATGGCAGTTTAAGCACCCAGCATGTTCTGGGCGGTAAACAATTCCACGCAACAGCAACACCAAATAAGTAGTATGTGGAAGCTCTTCTAGATGTGGGGCAAATTTATAACATAGCACTCTAGTCAAATGACTTTTAGCTGCTGGTTGATTTCTTTTGTGTTATTTCTAGTCCCTCCATCCCTTCTAGGCGAGTATGACAAGCCCAGGTATTGAAAAAGGCTGGTGGCTGGGCTGGGCAGAGCAGTGGTTAAGGGCTCTGGCTGGGGAGGCCATTCCAGGGTAGAACTTCCACTCTCCCATCTTATTTGGATGTGTCTCTTTGGGAATGTTAGTTCATTTCTCAGAGCCCAGCCTCCCTCATCTATAAATTAGGATAATAATAGAACCTTCTCATAGGATTGTGGAGAGGAGGAAATATTGTGAGGAGGATAATTAATGTGTTATGTTAAACACAGTGCCTGGAACATAAAAAAGCGCTTAATAAATGTTTGTTATTATTAAAATATCTACCGATTTTTCCCTGCACTGGAGGATCTTTCCTAATTGAGATACAAACAGGCTATTATCTCTCCCATATTTAAAAAAAAATCATTTCCCAACCCTATTCCCCTCCAACGACCTCATTTCACATAAACTTTCTCAAGTGTTGTTAGTATCCCTGTCTCCAGTTCTCCGCCCGTCTACGAACAGGACCCGTCCCCCTCCAGCCATCCTCGCTTTCACACTTTGTGGTCCCCAAGCCTCCAGGGGGTTGACTCTCAATCCTCCTCTTACTTGGCCCTTCAGCAGCTTGTGGCAGCTGACCGCTCACCCTTCTTCAAACACATTTTCACTTGGGTTCCTGGAATGCCTCTCACTGCTGGCTCTCCACCTACTTCCTTTAAACCTTGGAAGGCTTCTGTGGTTCCCTCAAAGTTCTCTCTCTCTTTTTTTAACCTATACTCCCTCCATAAGTGATTTCATCCAACCTTATAGCTAACTTTAACACCATCTACTACTGACAACTCACAAACGTAAATATCCAGCCTGGACTTCTTCCCTAAACTCAACCTATTCAACATCTTCATCTGGATCTCAAACAGACATCTCAAACTTAACATGTTCCAAATCAAATTCCCAAGTCCCCTCCCCGGTGGAAACTGCTCCTTCCATGGTCTTCCTCACCTTAGTAAACAGAAACTATATCTTTCCAAGTGCTCAGGACAAAAATCTGGAAGTCTTCTCGGCTTGTCACTTTCTCTTATATCCTGCGTCCAATCCATCAGCAAATCTTGCTACTTCTGCCCTCACAACAGATCCAGAATCTGTCCACTTCTCACCAGCTCCATCACTGCCACTCTGATCTAAGCATCATTCCTCACCTTTATTGTAGCACTAGCCCCTGGCCAGGCTTCCTGCTTCTTCCCTGGATCCCCTTCAAATTATTAACACAAAACCCGTGACTTCACCCTGGCTTACACATTAGAATCACCTGGAGGAATTTTATATGGCAATGTCCAGGCTACATCTCAGACTGATTGAATCAGTAGCTCAGGGGAGAGGACCCAGGTGCAGAGGTCTTATTTATTTATATATTTTTTATGGCTGATTATGTTCACTCCTCTGCCCAAAACTTCTCAATGGCTTCTCATCTCAGAATAAAAGCCAAAGTCCCTACCATGATTTATGAGTCCTCACATCAGTGGTTCTCAGACTATAGCAGCATCAGACTCACCTGGAAGGTTTGTTAAAACACGGATTGTTGGGCCCCACCTCCAGAGTTTCTAACGTAGTAGGTCCGGGGCAGGGCCCGATAATTTGCATTTCTAACAAGATCCTAGGTGATGCTGATGCAGGTGGTCAGGCAATTACCCCTTGAGAATCACTGCCTTACAAAATCTGGTCCCACGACCTCTCAGATAGCGACTCCTAATACTCTCCCATCACTCAGTCTGTTCCAGCCACACTGGCCTTGTCATTCCCAAGTTAAGCCAACCGCCTTTTCATCTCAAAGCCTTCACCCTTAACCAAAGGAAGAGATGTTTATTTGGTGCAAAATTTATATTTTGAGAAGCACATTCTCTAGTTTCTTGTATGGTCAATTTATTCGAACACCATAATCACATGGAATCTTGAATAGGGAGTGAGATCTTGTTGGTTTGTTCAGGTTAGTGTGATGCCTTGATACACCCCAGAGTAATCTGGGCAGAGAATAAAAAAGCATTAGCAAAGGCCCCCTTGGGGGACTGGGGAAAAAGGAGGAAATATTCAACTTCCCCATCTGGGGAATTCCTGATACTTTTGCAAGCAGTGGGGACAACCAATTCAATAGGCTGAGTCCTCGATCTTGGGGCTTGCCCTTATGAAACTTATTCCTGCAAAAAAGAAGCTAAGTTTACTTATAACTATGCCTAAAAGTCACCCCCAGAGAACCCCTTTTGTTGCTCAAATGTGACCTCTGTCTCTAAGCCAACTCGGCAGGTGAACTCACTGCCATCTCCCCTGACATGGGACATGACTCTAAGGGTGTATCTCTCCCTGACAACGTGAGACCCGACTCCTGGGAATGAGCTGGAACCCAGCATCATGGGATTGAGAGCACCTTCTTGACCAAGAGAGGACAGAGAGAAATGAGACATAATAAAGTTTCAGTAGCTGAGAGATTTCAAACAGAGCCGAGAGGTTATCCTGGAGCTTATTTTTATGCATTATACAGACATCCCTTTTTAGTTTATGGTGTATTGGAGTAGCTGGAGGGAAGTACCTGAAACTGTTGAACTGTATTCCAGTAGCCTTGATTCTTGAAGATGATTGTAGAACTCTATAGCATTTACAATGTGACTGTGTGATTGTGAAAACCTAGTGGCTGGTGCACCCTTTATCCAGGGTATAGATAGATGAGTACAAAAATAAGAACAAAAAATAAATTAATAATAGGGGGCATAAGGAGTTTAAAAAATTGGGTAGATTGCAATGCTAGTGGTCAGTGAGAGGAAGGGGTATGGGAGGTATGGGTTTTTCTTTTTTTTTTTTGAATTTCTTTTTCTGGAGTGATGAAGATGTTCTAAAACTGATCATGGTGATGAATACACAACTATGGGATGACATCGTGAGCCACTGATTGTATACTTTGGATGGACTGTATGTGCATGAAGATAAAAACAAATATTAAAAAGATATATTTATTTTTAAAAGCATTTCTAAAAAAAGCCTTTACCCTTGATGCTTCTTCCACCTGGCCATCACTCCATAACCCCCCTCAAGTCCCTCTTAGATATCCCTTTATCAGTGAGGCTTTTCTGACCATGTTATGAAAATGGCTGTCTGCCTTCCCTCCCTGTCCCTCTTCCCTGCATTATTTTTTCCATAGTGCTGATGAACATCTGGCATTTATGTATGTATATTTTTTGCTCCCACTCCACACAACTAAAACGTAAATCCAGTAAGGACAAGGACTTTGTCCACTGCTGTGCCAACAGTGTCTCGAACCATGTCTGGCACACAATAGGTTTCCATAAATATAATATGAAGGAATGAAGAAAACCCTAACACCCACTGAGAGGGCCAAGGCCAGAGAGTCTGTAGTTCTGGTGACAGCCACGAGAGGCCGCTGTCACATCGTGGAATGGACGGGAGGGCTCCATAGCTGCTCTCCCCCCACAGCCAACCTGCTTAACATAGAGGCCTGGGCAGGTGACAGCGGGCAAGCACACAGGATTGTGGAAACGTGTTTATTACCACCTCTCCTCCTAAAGCCTCGCGCACGGTGCCCAACACCAAGCTGAGCCTGGAAATCGGCTCCACCTATATCCAGTAGCTTTGGAAGGTAACACTGAATGGATGGATTCCAGCACCAGGGGAAAGGCCCAAGAGAATGAGTGAGTGAACTTGGCCAGGTCTGGGTAGACACAGGCCAGGATCTGAATTAGGCTAGTTCCAGTCTGGAAACTGTTCCCAAGAATTCCGGCAGGGACAGAAGAGGACCCAAGCTTGAATGCATCTCTTCCTGCATCTGGGATGCTCTAGGTCCCACACCTGCCTCTCTCCTCATTTAAATATAACCATCTATTTATCCATATGTACCTACACATCTGAAAGCTCCAAGATAACCGAACCAGTTCTCTTTAAAGTTCACCCATTAACATTCTCAACATACAGTAGATAAAAGCTCTAGACTTGAGAATTAAAGCAAATACATAAAAGGAAAGAGGCCTTTTGTCCCACTCTCCTGTGTGACTCAAACTTAACCTGTAAAAGTGGTTGGCATGTCCGCATTCCCTACCTCACTGATTAGTTGTGGTGATCAACTGATGGGATATTGAGAAAGCACTTTGTGAACCGTCTAAATCTCAGCAGTTCTGATGATGGAGGGGGATGGCTTCTTATCTTTCACAAATGGCATGTGAAGCCAGCAGAAAACCCCACCCAGCTGAAGAATTCAGGGAGCCACAGGTTTATCTGCAGGTGACTTGTCTATGATTTAGGAATAATAATAATAGCTAAAAGTGTGGAGCCCTTACTGGGGACCCATAACCCATTACATACTTAATCTTATTTAATCCTCACAACAAACCTATGAGATAAGGGTTATTCTAATCCTCTATTATAGAAATGCGAAAACTAAGGCTCAGAGAGGTTAAGTACTTTGCCCCGAATGACAGGCTAATAAGTGACGAGATTTGGACCCCAGCAGTCTACCCCCTTCTCTGCCTCTCCCACCAGAATTTGTGGCATGAGTTAAACAGAGAGTAAAATCCGGCTCCTTCGTAACAGAGCTCAATGTAGCAGACTAGCCCCGAGCTCTAGGATGGACTAGTGTGCCTTCCAGCTTTGCTACTTCTGAGCTGCCTGTGCTTGGTCAAGATGTTTATCTTTTCTAAGCTGTTGTTTCTCCGTCTGTAAAATGAAGATGTTTCCCTTAAAGCGTGGTTGTGAGGATTAAACAAGATAATACTTAAAGCAACCAACCCAGTTCATGTCAAAGAATAGATATCCATTAAATAATAGTTTACTCCTAACTCCCTATTAAAAATTTAAAAAAGAAAGAAGGAAAGAAAAGAGCATGTTAGACTAAATGTCTTAGCCAAGGTTACCCCGTGTGTTTCCCAAGACATTGTGGTCAGTTCTTGGGCCATCTCCAGATTCAGTTTTATCCTTGCTGTAGTTGGTGATCAAGGACTTGACTCTTCCCAGTTCTCTCTTAGCCAATCTCTGATCCCACCAGAGTGAGAACTGGGGAAACTGACTGGGTCCACCAGCCATCCTTCCTCTTGCTGCCCCTTCTGTCCCGCCCCTTCTCCATAGCACAGAAATGGAAACTGGGATAAGGAGAGGGTTAAACGCTTCCTTGTTATCAAGAGAATTAAGCCAAGGAGAAGGGATAATGTGGAGGGAAGAGGCCAGTGGCTGGGGTCACACCTGCTTTCCAGTCAAGAGCCTCTTAGCTTTAAGCTACCCACTTTGGCACAGCAAGATTCACTTAGTGACACAGTCTGGAATTACATTTGGTATTAGAGCCTAAAAGGACCTTAGAGATTATTTCATTTTCAGTCAAGCTTCATGTTTGGTAGATGAGGTGTAGAGGATAATTCATATGCCTGGGTCTCATGTTAGCAGAGCCAGACCCAGCATCCCAGGGTCCTGCCCCAGGCGCCTTCACTTTGGACCACTCTGACTCCCACAGCCTCACCATTCTTAGCATCAGCATCACCTAGGATCTTATTAGAAATGCCGATTATTGGGCCCTGCCCCAGACCTACTGATTCAGAACTCTGAGGGTGGAGCCCAACAATCTGGGCTTTAACACACCCTCCTCCAGGTGAGTCTGATGCTGCTATAGCCGAGAACCACTGATGTAAGAGCTCATAACCCATCATAGGGACTTTGGTTTTTATTCTAAGATGAGAAGCCATTGAGAGATTTTGGGCAGAAGAGTGACATGATCAGCCATAAAAACTAACTAGCTAAATGAAACCCTTGTGCATGGGTCCTACCCCCAGAGCTTCTGATTTAATCAATCTGAGATGTGACCTGAACATTGGCATTTTAAATCCCTCCATGTAGGTGGTCTCCTAGACCTTATACCCAAAGTGCAAGCTATGAAAAAAGAAATAAATAAATGGGGTCTCTTCAAATTAAACACTTTTGTGCATCTAAGGACTTTGTCAGAAAAGTTAAAAGGCAGACTCCTGGGTGGTGCGATGATGGCTTAGTGGCAGAATTCTCACCTGCCATGCCAGAGACCTGGGTTCAATTCCTGGTGCCTGCCCATGCAAAAAAAACCAAACAAACAAACAAAAAAGAGCAGCCTACTGAATAGGAGACAATGTTTGGAAAACACATATCCTATAAGGGTGTAATATATAGAATATATAAAGAGCTCCTACAACTCAACAACAAAAAGACAAACAACTCAATGTAAAAATGGGCCAAAGACATGGAGAGACACTTTTCCAAAGAGGAATTACAAATGGCTCCAAAGCTTATGAGATCAATTTCGCTGGCTATCAGGGAAATGCAAATTAAAACCACAATGACTACTGTTTCATACCTACTAGAAAGGCCATTATTAAAAAAAAAAAAACTGAAAACACAAGTGGTGGAGAAGATGTGGAAAAATAGATACAGTTGGTGGGAATGTAGCTTGGTGCAGCTGCTCTAAAAGGTGGTTTGGCGATTCCTCAGGAAGCTAAATATAAAATTACCATATAATTCAGCAATCCCATTACTAGGTATATACTCAGAAGAAATGAAAGCAGGTGTTTTAGTCTGCCAAAGCTGCCAGAATGCAACATACCAAAGATGAATTGGTTTTTAATAAAGGGATATTTATTTAGTTAAAAACATATAGTTCTTCAGAGGAAAGGCAACTAACTTTCAACTGCGGTTCCTTCTTACATGGGAAGGCACAGGGTGATCTCTGCTGGCCTTCTCTCCGGGCCTCTGGGTTCCAACAACTTTCCCCGAGGTGATTCCTTTCTGCATCTTCAAAGGCCTGGGCTGAGCTGCGAGCACTGAGATGAGGTATGCTGAGCTGCTTGGGCTGTGCTACATTGAGCTCTCTCATTTAAGCACCAACCAATTAAATCAAACATCAGTCACTGCAGCAGGCACACCTCCTAGCTGATTGCAGATGTAATCAGCAACAGATGAGCTTCACATGCCATTGGCTCATGTCCACAGCAACAGAACTAGGCACCTTCACCTGGCCAAGTTGACACCTGAACCTAACTACCACAGTAGGGACATGAAGAGACATTTGCCCACCGATGTTTATAGCAGCATTATTCATAGTTGCCAATAGATGGCAACAGCCTAAATGTCCATCGAGTGACTAGTGGATAAACAAACTGGTATATACACACGAAGGAATATTATGTAGCCATATGACAGAATAAAGTCATGATGCATGCAACAATGTGGACAAAACTTGAGAACATTATGTTGAGCGAAATAAGCCAGAAACAAAAGGACAAATACTGTATGGTCTCACTAATACGAATTAACTATAATAAGCAAACTCTGAGAGTTAAAGTTGAGAACACAAGTTATCAGGAAATAGAAAGAGAGTAGATTGGGCATTTGATGCTTAAGGAATACAGAATGTTTAATAAGACTGATTGTAAAGACTCAGAAATGGATAGCACAATACTGTGTGATGATAGCACAATATGGTAAGTATAATGAACAATGCTGTGTGAATATGCTTGAAAGAGGAAGGCTAGGGTCATGTATGGCAACAGAAGGAAAGAGAAGACGAAAACTGGAACTATATAACTTAGGGAATCATGGAGCGAACAATGATGGTGGTTATTTGTACAAATATAAGAAAGTTTTTACATCAGTGAGAACAAATGTATGTCACTATTTCAAAGAGTTAAAAATGGGATGCTATATGGGAAAAATACAATTAATGCGAATTAGGGTCTATAGTTAACAGGGACATTGTAATATTCTTTCATTAAGCGTAACAAATGCAATATACCAAAGCTAAATGTCAATAAGAAGGGCATATAAGAGGCCTGGGATTTTTTCCTTTGGAAGAAATGAGAACGTTCTCATATTGACTGTAGCGGTGAATGCTTAACTATGTGATTATACCAAGAGCCTCTGATAGTATACTTAGGATGGATTATATGGTGTAGGAATAAAACTGCTCAAAATAATAATATTTTAAAACACTCCACATGACACCATAGCCCAGGATGAGGTTGTTTTCTCCGGAGCTTGGTGCAGTGAAGGCTGAAGAGCTGGTCATGGCCCTCCCAGGCCATCTCCTCCCCCAGCACGCTTGGTCTGCTGGGACCAAGGAGTCAAGTCTCCCGGCAGCCCAGGGCTCCACACTAAGGTGATGTTCTTGGGCAAAAACCCATGTCCTGAAGCTTCTCCTCTGCCCATTTGTCTATCAAGCTTCTGAAGGACACCTGCTAAGTAATAAGCCATTCAATGTTATGACAGATAATGGACTTAAATGGTTATATAGTTGTTAATTTTTAAAACTGGTTTCCTAAAGGAATGAAAATCTATGCAAGGGATATAGCCTTTATAGTGGAATTCTGGGAATCTGAAGCTGAAAATCCTTCCTGACATCCCCAAGTGTGTGGCAGAGACAGGCACTGACATTGCCCATATGTGATACAGCCCTGAGTTAGAGTGTGTGTGTTTTCAAGCAATCTCATTTTAATGGCCTAGTCTCTCTTCTGAATCTAAAGAAATCTCTCGGTCTTTTTATACCAGAATCTGAAGTGATTTATCTCTATTTCCTTGGAGCAGTCCTTTAATCCATCTTTCCTTTTCACCCAGTGTCTGCAGTCAGAGGGTGAAGGAGAGGTGCTGAGGGTGCTGGCTTTTACTTTTACTTTTACTTTTACTTTTACTACTACTTGTAGCAACTCTACGGGCAATTAAATTCACTCCTTCCTAAAAATCTCAAGCACCAAGTCTCAAATGCCTCATTTCCACTGGACTTTATCTCTTTCCTAAAATGCTTCCTAAGCTCGATATAAGTGTTCACTGTAATAATAAAAACAGCAGTGGTGCCAGCTGTAATAGATTTCCTCCCCATGGCATCATGGCTCAGAGTGGACCTGAGGGGTGGGGAGAACCCATTTCAGAGGAGCACTATGGTCAGGAGCTGGGATAGCCACACAGCCAGTTTTAGGCCTGCTGTCTGCCTTCATTATTGATTGTGCCTTTCACTCTCTTAAGTGTCCTGCGTTAGATGATAAACTATGTGATCATCCTGCAAATAACATGGGCTTTCGACTGAGTTTGACATGGATTCAAACTCCAGTCTTGCTTCTTACTAGCTGTGTTAGTTAGATTCAGTTGTCAACTTGGCCAGGTGAGCATACCTAGTCTTGTTGCTGTGGACATAAGCCAACGGTACCTGAACCTCATCTGTTGCCAATTACATCTGCAGTCGGCTAGGAGGCGTGTCTGCTGCAAAGAGTAATGTTTGGCTTAATTGGCTGGTGCTCAAATGAGAGAGCTCAATGTAGCACAGCCCAAGCAGCTCGGCATTCCTCATCTCAGCACTTGCAGCTCAGCCCAGGCCTTTGGAGATGCAGAAAGAAGTTACCCCGGGGAAAGTTGTTGGAACCCAGGGGCCTGGAGAGAAGACCAGCAGAGACCATCCTGTGCCTTCCACGTAAGAAA
>PVIY010058767.1:0-12327 GCA_004026745.1 Myrmecophaga tridactyla | reverse complement strand
GGACAGGGCAGGGCAGGACAGGGCAGGACAGGGCAGTGCAGGACAGGGCAGGGCAGGACGGGGCAGGACAGGACTGGGCAGGGGAGGTCTGCAGGGCCCTGTGTCTGCCCTTCGGCTGGGGCACGTCAGCACCATCACAAGAGCAGGCTGCACTGGCCTCAAGGGCAGAAAACCAGCCTGGCTGCAGAGCCCGAGGCCCAGGCCTCCCTCCCGATCCCCCCAGGCCCCCTCTGCAGCTGGCTGGATTTTCTGCTCTCTTTACCGAGGAGATTTCCATGTCCTCATTATTTCCAACAGTTCTAGGGATGGCAGCGTTTGGAGAGAGCGCTGGAACTTGGCTGGTCCCTCGGCAGTCATGGCCGTGCGTCGGACCCGCGGCAGGGCAGCCGCTGGTGTGGGGCTAAGGGCAGAAGCAGGTGGGCGTGCCGCCCACCCGCGCCTCGGGAAGCCCAGACAAGTGGCCCGCTCGTTGTAGGGCTTGTGCTTTTATACCCTACTACAGCTCCCAAATACGTGATTTAGGATGTTGAAAACACTCGTTATTCCTCATATTAACAGGATGAAAGCAATAATAATACAGCGTGGCCTCTCTGAGGCTGTGCAAACAGGGCTGGGCTTCCAGCTTTGCCGACCTTGGGCTGCTCCGTGGCTGTGGCAAGTCCAGCTCTGGCAGAATCCTGTGGCCCTTCCAGCAGCTCAGATGCGCTGGCCTGGAGCCTTCAGCCTGCTGCTTCCAGGGTGGTCACAAGCCAGGGAACAGCTCCAAGCCTTCCTGGCCATCCTGGCGGTGGAGCTGGAAGCAGGGGCCCTGCCCCATCCTCTGCAGACTCCACAGCTTTCCGGCCCTGGCTCCGCTCTCAGCCGCACCTGGAATGGGTGGGTCGGAAAAACGCGAGGCAAGTGGTGGCCTGAGGTACCCCCTAGGGAAGGGCTCCACCGGTGCCCTCTCCAGCCCAACACCTGCCTCTCCCTCATGTCCAGCTTTCAGGGCATTACAGCCTTTCTCAACCAGCATTTCACTCAAACTTCCCAGTCCCCTCCCACCCTCTCCCCAAGTTATGAGGTCAGGAGATGAGAAGTGAGGATTTAACCGAGCAAGTTACGACACTTCTCTGCAGGAATTAGTCAAAAAGGCAGCGCTTCAATTACAGCCCCGACTCTGAATGTTGTACTGTTGTGCCTAGTTCTCCAAAAGGTCAAAGGCAGCATGGGAACTGATGTTCTGTTAGCTTGTTTTCAGAACGTCAGCTCTGAGTCGAGCTGTTATTCACTGAATTTCTCTCTGAATTAGCCTGGCCTTTATAAGGGATGACATTCCTGTTCTAGATAGAATATTGTGAGAAGGCCATCCTTGAACCCACGGGGAAGACTGGCTTTTGTCTCTCTTCCCATTAAGAAAAAGCTGTCAGGTGACAGGACGATCTTGTTTTGCCCTCCCCCATGCCCCCCCCACAAGCACCGTCCCCACCCCCAAGGCAGGCATACCTAATTAGATCATGATGTGCCTCTGATGCCACCGAGCTTTGGCCTGGTGAAAAAAAGACGATCTGGGCCACTAAGAGTCTTTCTTCTAGGACGTCAGCTTGGGAAATCGAGAAACTGTTGATATTTGGAAGGAGGAGCCAAAGCAGAAGGGTTGCGCCACCACAAGAGGCCAGAGAGGGACAAGTGGTCATCGTGAGGGCCGTGTGCAGGCTGAGGGCACGTGGGAGCCAGGGCCAGAGACGGCAGCATGGAGCAGATGCTCGGCAAGCAGTGACAGAGGCCGGGAACGATGGGAGTGTGGACTCCACGTGGGATGGCTCTCCCACCTCAGTCCCAGCTCCGGTGAAGGCCTGCGGGGCCAAGGCTCCCATTCTCGGAGTCACCATCTCTTCCACCTGGATCCTTCCCCGCACCAGATCAAGGCGTCTGAGTTTCCGAAAGCCATCTGCTCACCTAAGATAGGTCTGCTGACCAGTCTAGGGCCACAGTGCTAGAAACCGCATTGTCCACAATGGCAGCCACTGGCCACCGTGGCACTGAGCCCTGGAAAAGTGGCTCATTCAAACCAAGATGTGGTGTAGGAGCAAAAGACACACACGATTCTGAAGACTTGGTATGAAAAAGAGGTGGTAAAATGCCTCATTAAAAATGTTTGTATATTGATCATCTGTTGAAATGATACTATTTTGGCTATGGTAGTTTAAAACAAGATATATTATTAAGATTAATTTCACCTGCTTCTTTTTACTTTTTTTAACATGTCTACTAGAAAATTTTTAATTACTTCTGTGGCCTGCATTATTTTTCTATTGGACAGTCCTGCTTTGTACTGAAATGCCCTTTGTACTGAGCAGTCATAAATATTTTAATAATCACATTGATTAGTTCCAAACGAAAAGTGAGATGTGTTTCAAGGAATCAACCCACTTATCTCCTGCCTCCAGGCCCGTCCAAGCTGAAACAAGTCATGTTCTTCCAGAGAACACCCCTCACCCCCCAAGCCGGGCCAAAGGGAAACTGGATGACCAACCCCAGTAACTCTATTAATAGCTTTAGTTGAGAGGCCAGAATTGCAATGAGGCTTAGCTGAGATTATATACATAATCTTTACTGTAAGGAATACTGTGCAGATTTTACTATTATTAAATAATAATTCCACATTGAACTAACTTATATAAAATGAGGGTTTAGTTTTTTTAATCCTGGGATGTCTCATAGGACCCAAGGACAGGAATTTGGCTGGGCTCCTAGAGCAGCCAGACCAGGCCCTCGGCCATGGCATGTGGGTCTCTGCATCTTTTATCCCTGCACCTCTCAAAGCACCTGCTCCCTTTTTCTCTCTGCTGACAAGCAACCCCTGCTTCTCCAAGGTGGGAAATGTGGCAGTTGCAGCCACAGTACAGCCCATAGCACGTTTTTCCTTGAGAGACATCAGTGCTGCTCTGGGTCTCATATCCAGAGGTCCTGGGAAGGGGGTCAGCTTGAGACAACCCACTGTGGCAGGAGCCCAGTAAGAACATGGCCACCCCCCTTTCCCCACTCCCCCCACCCCAAGAATTGTGAAGTGAGGAGAGGGGATGGTTCCCAGAAAATAGCGAGGGGGGATCATCAGACAAAACAATTAAGGTCCAAGATTATTATTGTTTGCTTAATCTCGATCCTTGGTTAAAAGGAACTGTTCTGTCATACCTGGAGGTCTCCAGCAGATGCCTCCCACTCCTGTTCTCTCCTTAGAACTTTGTACCCCTGCATGAAAATTTTTATCTCCTTTCCAGCTACTAAAATTTGATCATGAAACAATTTGTGCAGTTAAACACAGGTGGACCCAAGCCACGCAGTTTTTTGGTGGGTGACATGGGCCCTGGGGCAGCCATTTGAACGAAAGCAGTCACCAAATCACAAACAATAATACAGGAGCCACTGTACCTATTAAAATCAATCACTGCCCATTCAGTTATTATGCTTCATGGGCTTCTCCAGCAATCAACCCCCAAACCTGCATTTCAGGCCACAGCTGGGATGTTTCAGGAGATCTATTCCAACCTGAGCTACACCAGCAACCTGAAGAAAAGCTCTCTCTGCTGACAGAGGGCTCATCAACACCTACTGCCTATTCACATCCTCCCAGCTAAGCTATGCGTCTTTGGAGTACATTTGAAAAACCCAGTTTATACATATGCTAAAGAGGTTTACTTGTCACTGACTTACAGAAAGAAAGTCTGTTTCCTGTGTATGCTTTTTCAAGATCGGCTGTCTGTGAGCCCACCCAGCTGTTGGAAAGTCATTGCTTCCATTGTTCTCTCTGGATCCCTCCCCTGCCTCCCAATCAGCCTAAACCCCTTCCTTGCTCCCGCACACTCTAGAGTCTCTCTGTACCTCAAAGATGATCTGACAGGCTCAAAGCCCAGTTCCACCAATGATCAGCTGTTCTGTCCTTGGAAAGTTTCTTCTTCCTTTAATAAATTCAGGTAATACCTACCACCTGGCAGGGTTGCTAGAAAGATCAAATGAAACTTAGAATACTTAAACTGTATCTGGAATATTTTATTTCTAAAAAAAAAAACATAATCTGAAGCATATATGGCAAATTTTAACATTGTTATTAGTTGAATTTTTCTCCATATTTTTCTGTGTATTTGTAGTGTTTTATTTCTGTAAAAGGTAAAAAGGGCCAGGATGAAGAAATGGAGGCCAAACTTGCCTCCCACTATGACTAACTAGAAAAATTGACAAACTATATATAATGACTTTTTTCAGATGGAATGGGTAGTACAGGACCATCATCCCTAAGAGGAAAAAACAAAAAAGTGAGGTAAGACCAGAGATTGCTCCATATTTCAGCTTGGAAGGAACTTCTAGGATGATGTGGCAGGGAGAAGGATCCCTCGGAGAGCATTATGGTCACGTTGAGTTGAAGAGGCAGAAATCAGAGTTAAGGGAGGCCAAGGTGGCTGGGATTTGTGGGACGGTGTATTGGAGAGGAGGGGCTGCAAAGAGTGTAGAGAAAGAGCTCCAGAATCCCCACAGGGATCCCACTGAATCTGGTGCTGAACATGAAATGCCATGAGAATGAGCAGAGAATTACCATGGAGTTATAAACTAAACAGTTCCAGAGACCACATAGGGCCATAAGATAGCTGAGTTCCAGCCAGAATGGAAAGTCCACACTGGACTCCTGAGTTATTCAGTAAAGACCACAGAAGGGTTGTGCCTTAGTAGAAGGGCTATAAAGCCTTTAAAACAAAAAACAAAAAAACTCAAAAAAGATCAAGCTGATCTACTAGTCACTGCCTGCCAGAATAAAGTTCGATGTTCTTTAAAATAGCATAACAAAATCCAGCTCTGAACAAAATAAGATCTACAGTGTCAAGTATCCAATAAAAAGTTATTAGAGGGCGGGCCACAGTGGCTCAGCAGGCAAGAATGCTTGCCTGCTATGCCAGGGGACCCAGGTTCGATTCCCGGTGCCTGCCCACGTAAAAAAAAAAAAAAAAAAAAAGGTAATTAGACATGCAAAGAAGCAGGAAGATGACCCATAACCAGGAGAAAATCAGTAAATAAAAATATATCAAGCAATGAGAGAAGAGAGAATTGACCCACAGGGACTTTTAAAACACTGATTACAACTATGCTCAAGTTGAAGAAAAACATGAACATAAGAAAGAAATGGAAGATATAGAACTTCAAGAGGTGACAAATAAAAATAGATTAAATGAAAAGCTCACAAGATGGGATTAACTGCAGAGTTGACACTGCAGAAGAGAGTGAACTTGAAGACACAGCAGTAGAAATCAAATTGAAGGACAGAAAGAAAAAGACTGAAAAAAACCACATAGTTGTAACCGAGAAATCAGGATTTAAGGGGTGATTTTGATTAGTGAATCATATTCCTTTTTGCTCTCTGGGATGTGGAGCAGACAGAGGGGAATACCTGAAATCCCTAAACTAGAATCCAGCTGCCTTGAATCTGGAATGATTGTAAAAGCCCTTATCTTGTGCCTTTGTGACTATAAGAGCAGTTACGCCCTTTATCCGGTCATTTTCTTGCAGGGCAAAGGCCCTAATGCTAACGAAGAATTTGAAGTCAGCCAGTAACTAGCTTCAGTTAGCAGCTAGGGCTGCTATTGAGAGAGAACTTGTCTCCCTTCCTTTTGGCTCACACATTTAGTATTGAACTGATAGCTCTGTCTCCCCTCCTCTCAGCTTCTGTTCTCCTGTTGAAATGATAATGAAACGCTGGCTCCTTTTCTGCTTTGAACTTGCTGTTCAAATGACCTTATCTCCCCTTGCTAAAATTCTTAGAAACCTTGAACCCCCTCAACTCAGAGAGACAGAGTTTGGGCTGCTAGGTGGATCTGCTCTCCTACTAAGAGCCTAGCAATAAACTCTTTCTCTCTTTGAAACCCCAGTCTCTCAGGAATTGGTTATCGAGCAAAAGAATCCACGGCCTTTTTGTCCAGTAACATAGTCTCAGTGACCTGTGTGACAATATCCAACAGTCTGATATCCATGCAATCAGAGTTCTAGAAAGACAGGCGAGAGGAGAAAATACTGGAAAAAAGTGTTTGAAGAAATATTGGACAAAATGTTATCACAAATTTGACAGGAATTGCAAATCCTCAAGATCCAAATGCCATATATCACAGCACAATATGTTAAAGCTGCTGAAAAACAGTAATAAAGAGAAAATCTTCAAAGCATCCAGGGAAAAAGTCACATTGTATACAAAGGAACAAAGATTAAAATTATCACAGACGTCTTGTCAGGAGCAATGCAATCCAGAAGACACTGGAATGCATCATCAAAGTGTTGAAAGGAAAAAAAAAACAAAACTGTCAACCCAGAATTCTATATCTAGCAAAAATGTAATTCAAAAATAAAGCTGAAATAACTTTTTCAGACAGAAAAAGTATGAGAGTATTTATTGCCAACAGACCAGGACTTAAAAAACATTACAATAAGTTCTTCAGGCAACACAGGACCAGAAAATGAGGCCAGATGGAAACTTGGAACAACACAAGGAACTAAAGAGGTCAGGGAATGGCAAATATGTGGGTAAATATAAAAGACATTTTTAGGAGGTGCAAGGGTAGTTCAGTGGTAGAATTCTCGCCTACCATGCAGGAAACCCGGGTTCAATTCCCAGTCCATGCACTTCCCCCAAAACAAACAAACAAGCAAAAATTCAACAAATGGTCCTGCAATAGCAGGATACTTACATGGAAAAATAATGAAATGTGACCCTGCCATACAGCATACAAAAAAGAAAGACATTTTTATTACCTCATTTAAAAATTTTTTCTAAAAGATAATGATTTAAAGCAAAAAAAAAGCATTGCAGGGTTATTAACATATGTAACAGTAAAATATATGACAACAGAACCCAGCACAGGAAACGAAAATGGAATTATAGCACTGTAAGATTTTTCCATATATATGAAGTGTTATAACATTATTTGAAGGTAGTCTGTAGTAATAATTAGGCATATTTTAAACCCTAAAGCAACTACAAAAAAATAAAGTAAGATGGCATAGTTAGCAAATCAAGAGTAAAGAAGAAATGGAATGCTAAGATATGCACAATTAATGCAAAAGAACACATAAAAAAAGAATTAAAAAGGAAGCAAAGAATAGATAGGATAAATACAAAACAAGTGCAAAATGGTAGATACAAATCTCAATCAATAATTACATTATATGTAAATAATCTAAACATTCTAGTGAATAAGCAGACATTGTCAGACTGGAAAAAAAACAAGGCTCAACTATATACTCTCTATCAGAAGCATCATTTAAATATAAAGATACAGTTTGGGTTTTTTTTTTAAAGGGTGGAAAAAGATACACCGTGCAAACACTAATCATAATAAATTCAGACTAGTTAAATTAGTATCAGACAAGGTACACATCAAAACAAAGAATATTACCATGGATAAAGAAGGTCATTTTGTAATGACAAAGGGATCAATTCATCAAGAAGACAAAGAAATCCTGAATGAAAAAGCACTCAATAAAAGAGCTTTAAAATGCAAGAAGCAAAAGGTGGCAGCTCTGAGAGAAGAAACAGATCTCCAACTGTAGTTGATTTCAGAATTCCTCTCGGTAATGGGACAAGTAGTCAGAAAAGCAGTAAAGATATAGGTTTGACGAGCGCTATCAACTAACTTGATAGAAATTACATTTATAGTGCACTCTACCTGACAACAGCAAAATATGTGCTGTTCCATATGCACATGGAACATTTACTAAAATAGGCCATATGTTGGAACAGAGAACAAATTTAGAAAAACTTAAAAGAATTAAGACTATCCAGAGTACTACTAATAATACAAATGACCATACTAATTTGGAATTAAATTAGAAATCAATAGCAGAAAGACATATGAAAATATTCAAATATTTAGAAATTAAACAACATACTTTTAATAACCCACGGGTCAAAGAAAAAATCACAGGGGATTGGAATATATTTGAACAAAATAAAAATGAAAATACAGCAGAACAGATTTTGATGTAAGTAGCGTTTGGTGGATATTTATAGATTTAAATGTTTATATTAGAAAATAAGAAACTGATCTAAGGGGTGCATGGGGGGTACTGTGGGTGAATACTCACTTGCCATGTGGGAGACCTGGGTTCGATTCCCAGCCCGTGCACTTCTCCCCCCATCCCCCCCCCCAAAATTCAACAAATGGTGATGCAATAACGGGGTACTCATATGGAGAAAGAATGAGATGTGACCCCCACCATACAGCATACAAAAAAAATTCTACCATAAGAAGATAGAAAAATAAGCATATTCGAAACCTAAGGTAAGTAGAAGGAAAGAAATAATAAAGATGAGAGCGGAAATCAATGAAATAGAAAATGGACAAAATTTAAAAGAATACCAAGTACTGATATAGGCAACATGCTTGGCTTTCAGAAACATGCTCAGCCAAAATCACGAAACATAAAGACAACATATTGTGTGATTCTGTTTGTGTGAAGTTCTAGAAAAGGCGAACATAATCTATAGTGATAGAATTGGTTGGGTATGAGGGAGAGGTGATTGACACGAAGCATGTGTCAGAACAAATCGGGGTGGTTCAGTCCAAAACTCATAACCACACAGCCAGGCTGAGGTTGAAAGGGGTTTATTGCAAAGGAGAGAGGGGGAGAGGAGGGGGGAGGGGGGAGGGGGGAGAGGAAGGGAGAGGGGATGGGAGAAAGGGTAAAGGAACACTTTCTTCAAGAGCCTGAAGAAAATGTCCACCTGCGTTTGCGTTGTCATGTGTTCCTCCTTTTCTACTCTGAAGTTCGCTGTCCCTTTTTGGTCCTGAATTCTGCATTTAGCGACTCATCTGATTGCCTTTGGCTAGCATGTTTTCTTCCTTCTTTTTGTGCCTGTCCTGACCTGTTTGCTCCTTATTGATGGAGCCCTATCATTCTTTGATGTGGTTTCTTGCCCCGGGCCTGGGCAGCATTTGGCAAGAGGCATTAAGGTTGTGGCAAGGAGGAGGGGTGAGGGAAAGGGTCAAAAGTCAGTGGGCCTTGAGCTTCGGTCACTGCTGCAGGGGGAGAGGGGGTTGGGGCCCGAGCTCCGTCCCCGGCCACCTGTCAGTATGTTGGAATATTGTGCAGCTGCAGAAAAGAATGAAGTTGTAAGGCATACAACATGTGGATGAACCTTGAGGACATTATGTTGAATGAAATAAGCCAGAAACAAAAGGACAAATATTGTTTGGTCTCACTAATATGAACCAACAGTAACGAGCCAAGTCTGAGAGTTAAATTCGAGAGCATAGGTTATCAAGAGATAGAAAGAGGGCAGAGATTGGGCAATCGAAACTTGAGTACAAAATGTTCAAAAACGGTTGATTATAAAAAGTTTGGAAATGGGTAGCACAATACTGTGTGATGGTAGCACAATACTCGAAGTGTAATTAACAAAGCTGGGCTTGAGCATGATTGAAAGAAGAAGGCTAGAGTTGTGTAAGTCACCAGAAGGAAAAGTAGAGAATAAAAACTAGGACTGTATAACTTAGTAAAACCTGGAGTGGACAATGATGGTGGTTAATTGTATAAATATAAGAAAGTACATGAGCTAGAACAAATGTATGCCACTATTACAAGGTGTTAATTATGGGGTTTGATATGGGAAAAAACAAAATTAATATAAACTAAGGTCTGTAGTTAAAAGTAACATTGTAATATGCTTTCATTAATTGTAACAAAGGCACTATATCAAAGATAAATGTCAACAATGGGGGATGTAAGGGGTATGGAATATTTTCCTTTGGAAGGAATGAGAATGTTCTCATTTTGACTGTGGTGGTGAATGCATAGCTATATGATTATACCAAGAGCCACTGATTGTGTACTTAGGATGGCATGTATGGTGTGTGAATAAAACTGTTTTTAAAAAATTCCAATAAACTTTCGAAGGTTTTAATAA
Organism: Myrmecophaga tridactyla; assembly: GCA_004026745.1. Classification (NCBI taxonomy): domain Eukaryota; kingdom Metazoa; phylum Chordata; class Mammalia; order Pilosa; family Myrmecophagidae; genus Myrmecophaga; species Myrmecophaga tridactyla. Next base: position 2,405 of record PVIY010058767.1, on the reverse strand, counting down.
AAGAAGAAAGTGACGGAGTTTTTTGGAGTGATGGAAATGTATAAACTGATTGTAGCGATGTTGACATGGATATTTACACTTCTCAACGCTCACTGAACTGCACACTTAAATGTACACAGTTTCTCATGTGTAAATTAAGCTAAATATAGTTTAAATAAAGGAGATAATACAAGCTCTCCGCACAATTCATGGCACACAACAGATGCTCAATAAATGTTATTTCTCACCTCCCCAATCTCAACTCTTTAATTTCCCTCTGCGCATGCTCTCAGCCTCGTGTGTTTTTCACGCCCCTCTGCCTCTCCAAATTCCTCCCAGCCCTCAAGGTGCAGCTAATTCCCTCCTCTACCCAGAACGTATTTTAGATTGCCCCAGGTTCAGAACTTTTACAGCATTCACCACTTGTTTCCCCAGAATTAAGCATGATTATATGTTGACATTTGTCACTCACAACATGTTTGATGCATCTGCATCTGGCCTCTGGTTTTGAATTCCTTAAGCATGATTTCTACTTTTTCTCTTCTGCAACCTTACAGCAACCTGCTGCAATGCTGCCAAGTGTTTCTCATTGGTTGCTCCTTGGGATGGTGCCTCCGATCTTTCTGGAGCCCTGTAGACCTCCTGTTCCCGGCCAGTGAATTCTCAGAGGAGAGAAACTCATCTAGAGACAGTGCGGTGGCCTAAAGAAAAATGGGCTTTAAAGCCCAACTGTCCTGCGTTTAAATCTCAACCAAACCCTCTGCCTACCCATGTGACTCTGGTCAAGTCACTTAGCCAATCTGAGCCTCAATTTACTGATCTATAAAATAGGCATGATTGTTGGGGTGAGCTGAGAGAGAATTCCGCTGAGTTCCTGTCATCAGCAGCGGGGGTGAATGGATGCAGTGTACAGGAAGCTGGAACCCCTATTCCAAGAACACCTTGACCTGTGGACTTTCTGCCAGTTGTGAACTCATTTCCCCAGGGAAGAGAGAAACAGGTCAGGTCTCAGGATAAATATAAGGAAGTTCTTACATGAACACATTCCTCACTAAGTGTGCTGTTTCTGCAGCCCCATCCACACATCTAGTTGTACTTACTGCTCTAAAAATGTGTCCATCCTGCTCTCCATGTTCACATTTTAGAACACAATACAGCCCTAGGAGAAGAAACCTTAATCATGCCATGCATTAAATAAAAATTAACACTATGCATGTACATGCTTCCAAAAGATGATGAGCATGCCTGCCTCTGCGGGCAGCAGGCCCCACATCCTTGTACTCCAGGCTGATGCCGCACGGTCCCCCAGGATGTAAGCCTGGTGGTCCTGGGCAAGAGAAACCCGTCCAAAGCAGAGAGGGGACTTCCCGGCCAGGAAATCCAGAAAATAAAGGTTCCCTTGACTGCCCAGTGGAAGTTCATTTCCAACAAGGCCAAGAATCAGGACACCCTGTTCTGAAATGAATGAGGCAGACAGAGTTTTTGTCTATGTTTGTATTTGTCTATGTTCTCAATGCTAGAACAGTATAAACTTCATAAGTGTTTTTTTGAATGGATAAATACTAGTCAGTGCAAATCATAAGCCGCTGGATAGAAATGAGCTGTGCTCTCTTCCCCCATGGAAATGATTTCCTGGGGCCTTCTCCAAGGGCCTTTCTTGGATAACCCTGCTCCATCCAAAGCGTCTGTACTTACCTGATTATACAGTATCCTATACTAACTCCCAGTCTCTGTTCGTTGTGTTACCCCAGGTCCTTTTCCCTGAATAATTGTGAATGTTACAAAAGAGAGACTTGTAATTCTTTGGTGTCTCCCATGTTACAGAGCTCAGTATACAAGAGGTGCTCAATAAATGCTTCTTGGTGATGACTGAAAGGACAAATTACCTCCTGTATGAGATGCACTTTTAAAAGGTTTACATCTACAGAGGTGTGAACACTCAATTTATGCCTTAAGGTTTATTACAGAGAAATTTGTTTTTTTTCTCCAACTCTGGGCTTTGACTGCTGTGAGGCTGATGAAGAGCATTGGACTAGGAGTAAGGGCATTTGCACTGCGTCCCAGCCCTGCCACCAATATTTATGGGATCTAGAGCAAGTCAGGTACCTTTCCATTCCTTACCTGTGCAAGGGGGTCCCCACCCACTTCTATGGACCTGTTGTAAGCACAAAATGGGACAGAGCTTTGATAAATGTTAAAAACATTAATATTCTTAGGTCCTAATAAGGGATCCATTCAAAAAAACTTTTATTGATAATCTATTCTGTATCAGATACTACGGATGCAAAGATAAAAGTGATTTGGATGGTGCCCTCAGGAAGCCGGAGACAGACTCAAAGCCTAATGGAGGAATAAGTGGTTAGACACTGGGGGGTGGGGGAGTGGGAAGGGGGAGGGTGTGGCATTTGTTTAAAGGCAAGGGGTGT
>PVIY010058766.1:0-12327 GCA_004026745.1 Myrmecophaga tridactyla | reverse complement strand
CAATGTGTCACCGCAGTGTTGTGCCCTGTCCCACGCCTGCATCCTGCTCCACATCCATCCCGCAAATATAAGGCTTTAGCCTACTGAAGGAATCAACTTCCAAAGTAAAGCAATCAAGATATTTACATGCCATGAAGACAGTAGATCACTGTTCTAGTTTGCTAGCTGCCAGAATGCAATATTCCAGAAATGGAATGGCCTTTTAAAAAGGAGAATTTTAAAAGTTACAAGTTTACAGTTCTAAGGCCATGAAAATGTCCCAATTAAAGCAAGTCTATAGAACTGTCCAATCTAAGGCATCCAGTGAAGGATACCTTGATTCAAGAAGGTTGGTGAAGTTCGGGTTTCCCTCTCAAGTGGAAAAGCACATGGTGAACACGGTCAGGGTTCCTCTCTCATCTGGAAGGGCACGTGGCGAACATAGCGTCATCTGCTAGCTTCCTCTCCAGCTCCCCGGGAGGTGTTTTCCTTCTTCATCTCCAAAGGTCGCTGACTGGTGAACTCTCTGCTTTGTGGTTTTGCAGTGTTCCGAAGCTTTCTTCAAAATACTTCTTCTTTTATAGGATTCCAATAAACTAATCAAAACACGTAGAATGTGTGGAGACATGTCTCCATCTAATCAAGTTTAATACCCACAATTGAGTCACATCTCCATGGAGATAAACTAATCAAGTCTCCTACGTGCAGTACTGAATAGGAATTAGAAGAAACTGTTGTTCCCACAAGATTGATTACAATTAAAAAAACATGGCTTTTCTAGGATGCATAAATCCTTTCAAACCAGCACAATCACTAAGGATATCACGATGCAGACAGATACAGCCCAGCCTAATGATGAAATTAAAACGCCAGAGGAGACACAGACATTGAAACAACTTATCAAAGATGTTCATATAATTCTACTAAATAAAATAAATGGGATGGCTAATGACATAAAGGAGATGAAGAAGACACTAAAGAGCATAAAGAGGAATTTGAAAGAATAAATAGAAAAATAGCAGATATCACAGAGATTAAAAATGCTGTAGCCCAAATAAAAAATATACTAGAGACACATAACAGCAGATTTGAAGAGGCAGAAGAAAGAATAAGCAAACTAGAGGACAGGAAATTGATTTCAAAAGCTAAACAGCTAATTTTTTTGCGCCGACAAATCCCAGAGTGATTTGAACGGTGAATAAAAAAGTATTTACGAAGTTCCCTTGGGGGAATGATGAAAAAAAAACCAAAAACAGCAACTGGCTAAAAAATTGGAAAATTTTAAATTAGATCTCAGCGAAATGATGGACAATACAAAGTGCACAAATATAAGAATCATTGGTGTCCCAGAAGGACAAGAGAGGAGTAAAGGGCTGGGAAGATTAGCTGAGGATCTAATGGGGGAAAGCTTTCCAACCCTCATAAAGGACATAAATATGGAAGTTAAAGAAGCTCAACAAACTCCAAATAGAATAAATCCAAATAGGCCTTCCCCAAGACAAATCCTAATCAGTTTGTCAAATGCAGAAGAGAAGCAGAAAATCCTGAAAGCGGCCAGAGAAAAACAATCTACTACATACAAGGATAACCACATAAGACTGAGTTCAGACTACTTCTTGGAGGCAAGAAGGCAGTGGTATGATATATTTAAGATCCTGAGAGAGAAAGACTTTCAGCCAAGAATTCTGTGCCCAACCAAATTGTTCCTCAAACTGAGTGAGAGATTAAAATTTTCACAGACAAACAAATCCTGAAAGAATTTGTATAAGAAGAGACCGGCCCTACAAGAAAAACTAAAGGGAGTTCTGCCAGTTGGAAAAAAAAAGGGCACAGAATTGAAGAGTACCAATGAGGGTAATTGAAAGGAAAAAGAGGAAGAGGGAAAAGAATATATAGATGAGACAAATAAAATACGAAAGATAAAATGATGGATTCAAGAAATGCCTTTTCATTAATAACTTTGAATGTTAACAGACTAAATTTAACAGTTAAAAGATACAGATTGGCAGAATGGATTAAGAAACACAATCCAGCTATATGCTGCTTAAAGAGACTCATTTTTTTTTTTTTAACATAATTACATTACATTTAGGTAGTATTGTGCTGACCATCTCTGAGTCTTAAAGAGACTCATCTTAGACACAAGGATATGAATAGATTGAAAGTGAAAGAATGGAAAAAGATGTTCCACACAAGTTGTAACCAAAAGAAAGCAGGAGTAGCTATACTAATATCAGACAAAATAGACTCTAAAGGTAAAGACATCATAAGAGACAAAAAAAGGACACTATATATTAATAAAAGGGACAATTCATCAAGAAGAAATAACAATCATAGATGTTTATGCTCTCAATCAGGGAGCTCCAAAGTACATGAGACAGAATTGGCAAAACTGAAGGGAGTGATAGATATTTCAACAATAGTAGTAAGAGACTTCAATACAACACTCTCCTCTATAGATAGAACAACCAGACTGAAGATAAAAAAAAAAAAATAGAAAAGTTAAACAACTTGATAAATGAATTAGACCTAACAGGCATATACAGGTCACTGCACCACAAAGCACAAGGTTATACGTTCTTCTCTACTGCTCATGGAACATCCTCCAGGATAGATCATATGCTGGGGCACAAAACAGGTCTTCATAAATTTAAAAATATTGAAATTATTCAAAGCACTTTCTCTGGTCACAATGGGATGAAGCTGGATCTCAATAACCACCAAAGAACGAGAACATTCACAAATATATGAAGATTAAATAACACACTCTTAAACAATGAGTGGGTCAAAGAAAAAATTCCTAGAGAAATCAGCAATCACTGGAGATGAATGAAAATGAGAATACAATGTATCAGAAGTCAAACACAGTATATGGTTAAATGCATATGAAGAAAGGATACAAAAGCATATATGCCAAGTTTTTAGCATCAATTTCCTGGGGTGAGGTGCAAGGATAGAGAAAGGGAGATGAAGGAAGGTAAAAGAAAAAAGAAAAAATATTATTTAAGTAAAGGTGCCTTTCATAAACAAACAAACAATGCCCAGATTATAATATTATCCCATTTGTTTACAATTATATACAGACATACCATGGAGATATTGCAGGTTCGATTCCAGACCATTTCAATAAAGCAAATATCACAATAAAGTGAGTCACATGAATTTTTTGGTTTCTCAGTGCACATAAAAGTGATGTTTAACTATTTAAAAATAAAAAGTTTATTCAATTCCTGGGCCGTGCATTTCCTCCCACCTGCCAAAGAAAGAAATTCAACAAATGATGCTGCATTAACTGGATATTCACATGGAAAAAGAATGAAATGTGACCCCACCATACAGCATACAAAATAAAAAAATTAAATAAAAAGTTTATTAAAAAAAACATTTACAATCTACTGTAGTCTATTAAGTGTGCAATAACATTATGTCTAAAAAACAATGTACATTCCTTAATTAAAATATAATACAGAGGGTGCACGGGTGGTTTAGTGGTAGAATGCTTACCTTCCATGCAGGAGACCTGGGTTTGATTCCAGACCATGTATTCCCCTTCCCCCCAAAAAAATGTGCTACAGAGACACAAAGTTTGCACATGTTGTTGGAAAAATAACACCAGTAGACTTTGCCACAAACCTTCAATTTGTAAAAATCACAATATCTGTGAAATGCAATAAAGCGAAGCACAATAAAATGAAGTATGCCTGTATTGCATAGTAAAGAATTTGGCTTCCAAAAAGAAGTATGACCTTTTTTCTGGCTCCTGGAGAGATAACCTCTACATATTTGGAGAGTCCCATGATAGAAGTCTTTTTTTATTCATGATGGGCTCAGGGACCATATCTGATAATTCATATACTAATGAAATGACAGAATGGGGGCAGTCACACCTGTAATTTTAGGGTAGGGGTCAGGCCACACCAGAAAGACCAACCCTGTGATTAGGGGGTTGGGGCTTTAAGGCATGCTCAATCAGCCTGGCCTCCCTGACCTCTGGAAGGGGAAGGTGGCTGGAGAGTGAGTTAATCCACGTGGGAATTGATTCCACCAACCAGGCATACCTAATGCAACCCCATACAAACTCTAGAAGCTCATAATTCAGGTGAGCTGCCACGATTCAGAAAACACACCAGTGTGCCTGGAGGAGATGCTTTCTGACTTCATATGGAGAGGTAAGGGAAGCTTGGATTTGAGATCTTCCCAGATCCTCACCCCATGCTTCTCTTCTTTTGACTTCCTATTTGCATACTTTTTACTATAACAAAACCATAATTGTAAGTGCAATGCTTTCAGTGAGTTCTGGGAGTTGTTCCAATCTTGTGGTGGGAACCACAAGTCTGCAGCCAGTTGATGAGAAGTATGGATGTCCATGAGGACCTGCAAACTTACTGCTGGTATCTGAATGAGAGCAGCCCTGGGATGATTTCCCTTAACCTCTGGAGTCTGATCTAACTCCGGGTAGAGTCAGAATGGAATTGAATTGCCTTGAAGTGGGTGATTGAAGTTACTGCAGTATATTCAGTTGGTGTCAGAAGTTAGTTTTTGCAGCTTCTCACTCTACATATATTCCTCCCTCTCTCTCTCACACACACTCACTCAATCTGTCTGCTTTGTCCCTTCTCAAGATGTACCTTCCTCGGGACCAACCTGAGGCATCTGAATCCCAATGAAGGACAGAGTTCAGACCCTGCCCTCATATCATAAATCAACATAAAAATATGCACTAAAGGACAACAACCAAAAAAGTTAGGTTACCTCAGGATTTCAGGTGGTCATTTCTTCTTTATATTTTATGGTTGTTTTAGTTTTTATATTGGTTTTGATTATTTATATGATTGGGGAAAAAACAATAAAGATATTTTCATTGTGGAACAGACAAAAAGATTGGAGTGAGGTGAGACTGGAGACAAGATTAATTAAGAGGGCATTTTAGTAATCCAGGTAAGAAATGATGATGGGTAATGACAATGGGGATGGAGAGATGTAGTAAGAGTTTTTCATAATGAGATAAAATCAATATGACATGGTGATTGATTAGAAGGGAGGAAGAAAGCAAAGTTTCTAGCTTGAAAAGCTGGATCCAGACGAATGCCATATCCTCAGATGGGGAACACAGGAGCAAAAGCAGCTACTCGGTGGAGGTCAGATAGATCTTCAAAGTATTGATGACCCACCTTGAACCAGGGTCTCTAGGCACAAATTCCAGGTGATTCTAAGGCACAGGCAGGGCTGAGAACCACTAGTGAAGACCCAATATGATGCTCTGGAGGACCCCATATTTAAAGTGTGGGCAAGAGACCAGAGAACCTGGAACTTTGAGACTTAAATATGATGCTCAGAGAAAGAAGGGGAAACCAGAGGAGAATGCATCCTGGAAATCAACAAAAGAGGAAGTTTTCAATATCTAGCCCTGTGCCAGGTGCATAACTGGTACTCAGTAAATATTTACTGACTAAATGACAGAAGAAAGGAGAGGACAATGGTGTCAAATATTACTGAGGAGTTAAGAAAGTGAAGGGTTATAGAAGTGTCCAGTGGCTTTAGCATCAAAGGAGTCACCTTTAATCTTTATGAGGTCAGTTTCTGTTGTCGCATTGCAAAGAGTAAGAGCAAAAATACAATGGACTAACTGAATGGAAGATGACAAACTGCTTCGTCAGAAAGCTTGCTTATGCCTTAGAAATAATTTCTAAGATACAGTTTGTGATACTGAAAAATGCTTACAATATAACAATAAGTGAAAAGTGTGATACAAAACTCTACTTACAACACATGATCCTCATTGCGATAAAAATTGCGGCAGAAAGAGCTGAATTAACAGTTTACGCTCGAGCCAGACTTCCTGGCATTGACTCCAGACTGTGCTAGTGACTGGGTTTGCAGCGACTGAGATGTGGTCAGCCTGGCACACAGAAATTGCTCAGAAAAATGTTAGCGCTTCAGTGTTAGATATGTACACATGGAGACAAAGTATCTTTGGAAGGGGATACCCAGAAATGGGTGGTAGGATTAAAAAGTTTTTCCTATAAAAATGTATTTGTTTTCCAAATATTCTGTAATGAACATGTGCTACTTTTATTATAACAGAAAAGCAATAATAATAATAATAATAATAATAATAATAATAATAATAATAATAAATAACAAAAAATAAGAAAAGAGAAAGAAGGGCGGCTGCCGTGGCTCAGCAGGCAGAGCTCCGACCTGCCGTGCTGGAGGTCTGGAGTTCGATCCCTGGTGCCTCCTGCCCATATGCAAATTAAAAAAAAAAAAAAGAGAGAGAAAGAAACAGTAATAGCTAAAGAGTATAAGATTGAAGTGTTTGTAATGAGACAGACGTCTGCCTGGCCGTGGCTTTGGTGAAAGAGGCTAAAAGGAGTTGAGGATGATCTGGGGTGGACCCCAGAAAAACCATGTCCTTTAATCATCATTCAATATTGCTGTCTGGAAGCTTTTTTTCTGTTGTTCCCATGGAGATGTGACTCATCCAATTGTGGGTGGTAACTTTTTTTTTCTTTTTAATTTGCATATGGGCAAGAGGCACCAGGGATCGAACTCCAGACCTCCAGCACGGCAGGTCGGAGCTCTGCCTGCTGAGCCACGGCAGCCGCCCTGTGGGTGGTAACTTTTGATTAAACAGCTTCCATGGAGTTGTGACTCCACCCAATCAAGGTGGGTCTTGATTAGTTTGCTGGAATCCTTTAAAAGAAGAAGCACCTTGGAGAGAGAGCCTCAGGGCCAGGAGAACCAAGAGAGCCCACCCAACCAGAGACCTTTGGAGATGAAGAAGGAAAATGCCCCCAGGGGAGCTTCATGAAACAAGAAGCCTGGAGAGAAAGCTAGCAGACATCACGTGCCTTTCCAGTTGAGAGAGAAACCCTGTACATCATTGGCCTTCTCGAACCAAGGTATCTTCCCCTAGATGCCTTAGATTGGACATTTCTATAGCCTTGCTTTAATATTGGACATTTTCATGGCTTTAGAACTGTAAACTAGCAATTTAATAAATTTCCCTTTTTAATTTATTAAATTAAATTAAATTCCATTTCTGGTCTATTGCATTCCAGCAGCTAGCAAACTAGAACAGATGATAACTGAGGCAACAATATTTCTAAGGAGGAAAATGGAAATGGGAATGAGTGCAGTTTGAGGAAATAAACTTGGACGGGACATCGTATCCTCTCCGATTGGAGGGAAGAAATTGTGGGAATGTATAAATGCAATAATTGGTAGGTATAAAGAGAGGAGGTTAAGAAGTTCAGGGCTGGTAGTCTTGATGTTTATCCTTGAAGCCAGCAAGGCTGTCTGCTGAAAGGGGAAGATTCTGAATAACCCATAGGGAATGGAGGGAACTGAAAAGAGAGGCATTGCCAAGTGGCACCAAGGGCCAGGTTTTGACTGGATCCATGGCCTGGAGATGAGAAACTCATTTCGTCCAGCAAGGCTCAGTAGCCCCAGAGTATAAGCAAAGAGTGGCTGGATTGATCCCTAGGCTCATAATCTATAAGGCAGATATAACAGTAAGGTCAGGGAGCATGGATGCTTAGAATGACAGAGAATATGCCATGTGGTTCAGGCAGGATATGGAAAAATATGTAAAGAAGTACACTGGGTTGCTAGAAAATGGAAACACTGGAAATTGTGATAAATTAAAGAATAGGTATAGTCAGAATTAGGCTCTTTGGAGGACCCAGTAATTTCCGAATAGTGAGCCAAATGTCTGATTATATCTACACATGAACTTAGCCTACAGTGAGTGGGACCTGCTTTCATTGGAACTTATTGTCAAATGGGTCACATCCGGGAGAATTGCCATTAAACAGAAATTTTTCCAAAAAGGGATTACAGGTGCTTCCCCTCCAGTAAATTAAATCTTTAATAGCATAAGTAAAGGAAGCACATGTATACTCATACACAGACTGAATATAATACTGGCTCTCAATCAAAAATCATCAGGAAGTCAGACTTCAAGGCAGGCTTTCTGTCCTGAAATGACTCTTTTCATGATCAAATACTGCAGGTATCAAAAAGAAAAGGCATAGCTGGATCTTTTGCAAGTTCCTGAACCCAGAAACCATGGGGTTATGAAAGACCAACTGGAGAACTGGATGGATTAATACCTGAAAAAGCAAATAAATGATCCTGATCTGGGCCTTGCAGCTTGAGTAAGATTTCTGTAACTGATAGGGAAAAGGAGTGGAATTCACATGAGAAACCATCCAAAGATGCAAAGGAAGCCACAAGCATGCAAGAACTCTGTAGTGGAACAGTGGATACATCTGCTGCACTGGAAATTACATGTGGAAGGATATTGGGAGAGATTTTTTTTTTCATTGTGGTAACACATACAACCTAAAATTTTCCATTTCAACCACTTTCAAGTATACAATTCAGTACTATTCATTACATTCACAATATTGTGCTACCATCACTACCATCCTTTATCAAAACTTTTTCATCTATTAAGCAATAACCCATTCTACCTCTCCCCACTCCCTAATAACTTGTAATCTACTTTCTGTCTATGAATTTGCGTATTCTGGTTGTATCGGATAAGTGGAATCTTTCGATAGTTGTTCTTTTGTGTTTGGTTTATTTCACTCAACATGATGTCTTCAAGATTGGGAGAGAATTTTTTAAAGAAATATTATATATAGATAGAAACATTGAAGACACACATTTAAAAAATAAATACATTCCTTGAACATAATCTGTATTCATGCTAATTTTTCCTACTTGATATGTTTAGAAGTTAGTATTTTCTCCTTAGCAGAATGGTTCAAAATGTTGAGCCTATAGGGAAACATTTGTAAAACAGCTCCATCCATTTTCCCTTTCCCTTCATCTGGGCATAGCTTTGGCTTTGGCATGGCCAGTAGGGATTAGTGGGGCCAAAGGACAAGCCCTGATATCACTGGTGGGAGTTAGCAGGGCTGTAGTACCAAGGATTTGGCACCAGAGTGGACAGGATACATCCAAAGGTCTGAGCAAATAAGTAAATATGTTGAGGATAATAAAAGCCAATTTTCTCACTTTTAGTGAAGTGAGTTACAAATATGGAAAAAGGAAGGCTATAATAAAATCTTGTGATGCCGTATGGGAAGTGGATGTATTGTTGAGAACTCATGGTTTTTAAAGTATATGTCCTCACTCTGTCTACTCAGAGCCTAGAAGCAATGAGCCCCAGTAGCAATGAACATATTGAGACTCTACATCCTAGTTTCTGAACATCATTTTCCACTAAGGGGAATCAAGGATCCTTGGAGAAATGGCTGATTCCAAGACAAAAGCAGAGAAATGCAACAGGAACCTGGAGGGGTTTTTGTACCAGAAGTACCAAAGTGCTCAAAGAATGATGGGGACATATTAAAAGGATACAGGAGACAGTTTGAAGCAGCTCTGGGACAATTTGAGGAACAAAAAAAATAATAGTAATAGATGCTAAATTATCGAGAAATATAGGCACCCGTGACTCAATACTGATTAAGTAAATTAAATGAGGATAAGGAAAGGATTGAGGAAAAACATTGCCTTACAGTAGAAATGTAGAAAGAATGATGGAATTAGGAAATCACTATTTGCCAATTTATCTTAGTAATAATTGATTCAGGCAAGAATCATCAATGAATGTTAAAACTGATGGATGAAAGCACTATGAAAAACAAGACATTTACATGTCTCAAAATATCTTCCCACAAAATACCTGGAAGAATAATCTTTTAACCATGTCAAAAAGTTGACATCACTGGCACATGAAGAGATGCTCATTTTCATTTGCCATAAGGGAAATGCTAATCAAGATGACAATGAGATATCACCTCACGCCTATAAGAATGGCTGCTATTAAACAGACCGAAAACCACAAATGTTGGAGAGGATGTGGAGAAATTGGAACACTTATTCACTGTTGGTGGGAAAGTATAATGGGCAGCTGTTATGGAAAACACTTTGACAATACCTTAGAAACCTAAATGTTGAGTTGCTCTGACCTGGCAATATGAGTACTTGGTATATACCCGGAAGAGCTGAAAGCAACGACACAGACATTTGCACACTGGTGTTCATAGCAGCATTATTCACAATCGCCAAAAGATGGAAAGAAACCAAATGCCCATCAACAAAATGTGGTATATACATATAATGGAATATTATGCAGCATTAGATGAATGAGGTCCTGAAGCATATGACATGGTTGTATCTTGAGGACATAATGCTGAGTGAAATAAGTCAGACACAAAAGGATAGATACTACATGATTCTGCTATTATGACTCTGGTAATGATAAATTCAGAGGTTGCACTGTAGAATATAGCAGAACCCTGTACACAAAACTAGAAATGGGGGAAAGGTTACTCTAAGAGGTTGAACCTAAATGCAAGGGAATGGGTCAAAGTGATGGTAACTAATTAGTGGGGTCATAAGTAACATGGCCATATTGAAGGTGAATAGGAATATGAAAGGGATGTATAGTACCAAGGATCCCACTGATTAAATCTACAATTATAAATAATTTCTTGTATAAACTATTACAGTGGTTTGACAGTGGACAAAGAGTGAGTAGTAGAATGGTATAGGGGGAAAACTAAAACTATATGCAATAGCCAATAGTTACTAGGAAGACATCAACAGTACCACAGCACTACCAGGGGCAACTAATTGGGGGAGAGGGACAAGTGATAAGGGGTAGTTTTGATTTGATATTTGGTGATGCTGTGTTTCTTCGTCACTATGGACCAATGAAAATTGTCTAAAATTGAGAGTGCTGATTGTACAACCAAGTGAGGATACTGTAAGACATGGTTTGTTTATTTTGGACATTAGCTATGATGCCCAATAGATAGGGGAGCCAAAGGGTACAATGACTGAGAAGCAGAATAATGAACTGTGATAGATTTATATGATGGAATATGGTACAGCTACAAAAAGGAATGGTGTTGAGAGGCATGCAATGAACTCAATAAAACTTGGGGACAATGTGTTCCATAAAATAAGCCAGAAACAAAAGAACAAATATGCTAAGGTCTCTTTCAGAAAATATTTATAAGAGATTGGAGCCTAGATTGCAAACCCTTATAGCAGCCACCCCTAGTCTGAAGTTGTAAGTGTATTTCTAGATTCTGAAACACTGAGCTATATGTGCATCAGCTGGAATTTCCCTGGGACTTTGAGTAACTCTGTGACACCTATGACCCAGGAATGGAGTGCTGCAGCCCTGAATGTAAGCATAGCTATTTACAATACCAGGAAAAGTAACCAAAGGGGAGATGAGGCCTCAGATAGGATGAAAAACGAAGCTAATCTGTCTAGGTCTAAGGTAAATCAGATTACGTGGTGAAAGATGATAATGTATGTACTCTAGACCTTCACCTACTGTATGGGCTCAAAGGCAGAAAGGTTTATAATGTCTAGAACCCAGATTTTTCTGAAACACATAATCTAAATCAACCTGTCTGGACAGCTCATTTGAATGACCAAGACTCCTGAGATCCAGAGTGAAATGAGGCCTTGTAGTTCTGTGTAGCTTGGTTTAATGCCAGGATACATCTCAGGTTGTGGTGAGCTGTAATTGGGAGGTATTGGTGGAGTCCCTCTAGGGTCCAAAGGGGAAATACATATACTATATATATATATATATATACTAGACATGATAGATAGATAGATAGATAGATAGATAGATAGATAGATAGATAGATTGATAGATATATAGATCTATTGAACTTTTCCATCTTGGAAGCCAAAGGTACTCTCTCAACTATTGGAGAGCCCCAGGAAAATGGGCCAGGACTTTTATTTTAAGGCTTGCCCTTATGAAGCTTGTTTCTGTGGGGGAGAAGCTAAGCCTGCCCATGGTAAGGCCTCGGAGTTGCTTCCAGGAAACCTCTTTGTTGCTCAGATGTGGCCTCTCTCTCTAGGCCCAAGTCTGCAAGGAAAGTCATTGCCCTCCCCTCTGCGTTGGACACGACATTCAGGGGTGAGGGTCTCGCTGACAGTATGGGGCATGGTTAGCAGGGATAAGTCTAGTCCTGGCACTGTGGGATCGACAACACCTTTGGGATCAAGGGGGTGTGGGAGAGGTGTAATGAAATAAGGCATCAGTGGCCAAAAGAAATCAAATGGAGTCGAGAGGCTATTCTGGAGGCTGCTCTTACACAAGTTAGATAGTGCTGATTGCTGTGGTTTTATAAACACCAACCAGCATCACTCCTGTGGACTCTTGAGAACACCTAGGGCTCAAACTGAGCCTCTATAAAGGTTTCATGCGCTAAGTTTGCTTTCCTGGAACCTATAATTCCTGGAGGGTTCTTATATCAGATAGGTCCTAAGACCCAGAGGGACCAGCCTCTCCAGGAT
>PVIY010058765.1:0-12325 GCA_004026745.1 Myrmecophaga tridactyla | reverse complement strand
TTATCTTCCAATTCTTCTTAATGAATGCTGCATTTCTGATGTCTTTGTATTCCATGAGCATAACTTTCTTAGAGGAACCCCATTCTTTTTTTTCATGATAACCTACCTTTTCTTATCTCTGAAAATATTTTTTTAACATCTCTATTGGGATATAATTCACATTACAGAAAATTCACTCCTTTTTTTGCAAACACTTCCCCTTCCCCTGCCTCCATCCCCTGGTACCTCTAATCTACTTCCTACCTTTACAAAGTTGCTATTCCTAGTCATCTCTTATAAGTGATATCATATAATATTTGTCTTTATGTGTCTTATTTCACTGAGAATGTTTTCAAGGTTCCTCCATATTGCAGCATGTCTCATAACTTTATTCTCTCCTGTGTATTCTAAGAGTATTCCATTATGTATATATATCATATTTTATTTATCTGCTCATTTGTTGTTGGGCACCTGGGTTATTTCTACCTTTTGACTACTGTGAATAATGCTGCTGTAAACATTGGTGTATGAGTACCTGTCTACAACTTTTTTTTTTTTTTTACTTTTTGGGGGCATATACCTAGAAGCGGAATTAGTGAGTCATATGGTAAGTCTATATATAACTTTCTGATGAACCACTATATTGCTTTTCCACGGTGGTTGCAGCATTTTACATTCTCATCAAACAATAGTTTCAGCTCAAAGTTTAATTAGTTTGCTGTACAACCAGTTGGTCAAAGGACTGAAACTAGGAAATAAAGAAGAGCTCAAAATGGGTTTGGCTGCACTTGAACCCTGAGCTCAGTCCACCCTGGATACTGGTGCTGAAGAATGATGTCCTTAGAGACCCCCCAGGGCCTTACATAACTCTAAAGGCAGATGGGCCTATACAGAAGGAAAAAACACCTGAAGCAAATTCTGTTTTTCATTTCAGTTTCAATAAAGCTGATTCTTACCCTGTGTAACATGTTGAGAAAACCAGTTAAGTGTGTCATTTGTGACACTTATCTATCCTGATAACATAGGAGGGGCAGTGGACTATTTACAGTCCAACCTTAAAACACATAGATTACACTCTCACACAGATACCTACGCCCATACAGAGAATTATATACTCTGAAATATATACACAAAGAGATATAAACCAATAAGCATGCTCATTCAAATCCATGCATCCACAAAACAAAGCACAGGATGCTCTACCTTGGTTTCCCCAACTTGACTGAACACAGCTATTCATATCTGAAACTACCAATGTTCTATCCAATACCCTGCCTCTGCAGGTGCCATCTCTCTCAGCCTCCAAGCCACCTCTTACAGAGGCAAATATATAATCAGTACCCTTCATATTCACACTCCCAATAACACTCACCTGGATGAGCTACTCCTATCTCCCATATTCTTAGTACTCTAGTGTAGTGGTTCTCAATGAAGGGTGTTTTGCCACACCCACCCAGGATATTTGTCAATGTCTAGAAGTATTTTTGACCATCAAGACTGGGATACCAGGGAGTGGTGCTGCTGGCCTCTAGTAGGAAGAGACCAAGGGTAACCACTAAACTCCTACAATACACAGAACAGTCCCCATAAAAAAGAACTATCTAACCCAAAATGCCAGTAGTACTTTAGGGGAAACCTTGTCTTAGGAGCATTAGGCAGTTATTCTGAACTTGATGACCTGGTAATAAACCACCTGGGGCTGCTTCTTCCAGGATAATGGGCCTTGTTTTTTTACCACAAAAGAAAAACAATCCTGGATACAACTATGTGGTAGGTTGAATTACAAACCCCAGGAGACAAATAACATGTTATTAATTTAATCCATTTCTGTGAGTGTGAACCCATTGTTAATAGGACCTTTTATAGATATATTTTAAGTTAAGGTATGGCCCAACTGAATGAGTTTGGGTCCTAATCCTGTTATTGGAAACTGTATGAAGACAAAGCTATATGGAGGAATAGAAGCCAGAAGTCAGTGGAACCTAGAAGAAAAAAGGAAAGGACAATACCATGTTACAGAAAAGCCAAAGATCCAAGGATAGCCAGCAGCTATAGTCTTTGAAGACAAAGCATCCTTGCTGATGCCTCAATTTTGGACTTCTAGCCTCAAAAATATGAGCCAATGAATTCCCATTGTTTAAGCCAACCCTTTGCATAGCATTTGTCTTAGCAGCCAGGAAACTAATACAAACTTCTTGGAGCACGGTAGACAGGTGCCTATCTCATAGACAGCCTTTGTGCATACTGGTCAGTCTCCCCTGAGACAAGCTAGTAAGAAAGCTCTATTCCACCTGGAACCTCAGCGATATGCTGGACTAGACCATCTCTTGGTGATATGAACTGAAAGTTAGGGTGGAGATTAAGGGCAACTGGCAGTGAGAGCAGAAAATGAAAAACAATGAGAGAGGTTAGCCACAGGGGCCATAAGGGCCAGTTCAGCCAGAACCATCAGGTAAAGAAAGAGATACACAATGAAGGCTATACGTTGGGAAAGTAAAAGAGTGATAGAAGCAGATGCAGAGATCCTGGGCACTCTTGATGCTAAAGGATCAGCAAAAAGTTGTTTGTAAGAATCAATGAGAAATTAACTATCCTGAGGAAACATCCACCTTGTTCCCAAACTGCAAGAGGCCTGACTGAATGGTGGTGTCTGTGAACTTGTGAGTCTTACTTTACTTACCACCGCCTTTGACCTGACCATAGCCCCATTACTTAAGATAACGAAACGCATCTCTCATCCTGAAAATATGCCAGCTTTGGAGTACTCTCCTGCACCTGTGCCCCTTCCAAGGGATGTCCCCATCCAGAGCCCACACCTTTCCTCTACACCATGATCTAGGTATCTGGAAACCTCTAATTACCTGCCCAAGTGACCCTGCACCAGCTATCATGATCTGGCCAGGCCCGCCCAGACCTGGATATTCAATCTGTCCTTCTGAGGGTGGACTCAGCTTCCAGTGTGTACACCCTGATCCTAAAGGGTGGCCAAGGGACAGCTTTTAGCCAGGGATGTGAGGAGTTGTTAACAGAACTTAGACTTGTGGGCTGGGGTGTCCACATGCATGTAAACCTATGATGTGGGACAAGACTTGGAGATGGGAAGAGAAAGGAAAAAGGCTGTGAGCTGCAGCTGTCCATTTGTACCATTGCTCTGGCCCCAAAAAAGCTAGGATGGACCTATCACACTCACTCTCACAGACTACTATTAATGTCCAGTGTTTCCTGGCATATTGGTTCCTTACTTTTTCCTGCATAAGCCCTGGCCATAGGAATGCACTGCTGCCTCATTTCTCCTCCCTTGCCCTGATCCATTACTCTGAGGAGGACAATACCTCAGGTTTGCCCTCTCTGCACCGACTTACCAGATGGGTCATCTCTCGCTAACATCCTTCTTCCCTTCCTCACTGCCCCCAGGCTTCCTATGCATCCCAGCAAACCCTTGTAGTTGGAGCCCCCAGTGTGTCAAAGCAGAGGTCATAAATTCAGCTACCTAGAGACACTAGACAAGTATTGCAACTGAGTCTATCTGTCCAAGTGGAAGAACCAGGGAGAGCTAAGGTCAGTAGCAAACTGGGCCAGCCAGGCCCCATCTAAAGTGGCCCTGGCTGATTGTTGTCATAGAGAGATAGGCTTGATGTGAAAGATCTTTTGATTTTTTGATAGAGATTAGAACTCTTGATTTGATTGTGTGAAAATTCCTGCAGAGGGTTCAAGGGTAGTTCACTGGTCGAATTCTCGCCTGCCATGTGGGAGACCTGGGTTCAATTTCCAGCCCATGTATTTCCCAAAAACAAACAAGCACAAAAAAAAAATTAATAAATGGTGCTGCAATAACAGGATACTCACATGGAAAAAGAATGAAATGTGACCCCCACCATACAAAAAAAAATCCTGCTCAATTAATTTAGGATTTAAATACAGTGCCTACCAAATAAAATTCAGCCACACAGGCCAGATAGGTAAGAAAGTTTATTAGCACTAATAAAAAATAAACACCTATACCAAGACTAGCTGGCAGGTGACTTAAGTCCCAGAGCTACTCCACACATGATTTTTTCTGACCTCAAGGAACTCTAGACAATTCAACCACCTAATATATGGCCATTTCACCCCCTCCCATTTGGCAAATTCCAAAAGCCCCTACACAATTTACCTCTAATTTCACCTGCCTTGTATAAGCCTGGACTGATCCATCCCCCACCCCTTCCCAGACCAGTCTTCCCATTTTCACCACTTCCTGCTCACTGCTCCTTATTCATGCCTCTGTTACAGTACTTATCACATTATTTTAAAACTGTTTACTTGGCACTGACTACTAGACAGTGAGCACCTCGAAAGATAGGATTTTTTCTTGTTCATTCTGTATTCCCAGATCCCTGGCACTTAGCTGACATAATACTTGTGAAATGAACAAATAAACAATACATATCGATAATAAGATGAATGTCCTGAAGCTACTGGATATAGTTTCAAGTTTATACTAGTGACAATAAGTTAATCATCATAAAAACTTAACAGGAGGGCAAAATACACAATTAACTCTACAAATGTAAATAAGTTCTTACATTGACTACTTCAAAGGTATAATTCTTGTACAAAGACTGTTTAAGTTCAGGGTACAGGGGGAAAGCTGCTATTGCATGCTATGGACTATATTTAACACGAAAACTCCAGCAGCACCACAGCAGTATCAGGGGTAAATAATGTAGGGAGGGACGAAAGTTAAGGGGAAGTTTAGGTCTCCTATTTGGTGAGTAACCAATAAACACAAATAGATCTCCTATTTGTGTTTATTGGTTATCTTTTTCTTGAGAACAACAAAATTATCTAAAATTGAGAGTGTTAATGGATAGTGGACTTTGGGCATTATGCATGATGCCTAATGTATGCAGGTGGTTGAAGGATGCACAGACTGAGAAGTAGATTGGCAAATGATGGTGTATGCATATAATCGAATATTGTGCTGCTACAAAAAGAAACAAAGTTGTGAGGCATGCAACATTGTGAATGAACCTGTGGGACATTGAGTGAGTCAAAATAAGCCAGGAAAAAAAGAGCAATTATTGTATGGTCTCCTTTAGAAAATGCTTATAAGAAAACAGGGGCATATATTGTAAGCTCTTATAGAAGCCACATTTAGTCCAGAGTGGTAATTATTATTTCTGGATTTTGAGAGGTTGTTTTATATATGTATAACCTGGTATTTAGAGAGAAGAACAAAGCCAATCAGGTCGGGATTAAGGTAATTCAGAACACAGGTTTAAGGAAGACATTGTTTATATTTTAGACCCTCACCTACTCTTTAAGACCAAAGGAAAAAAGGTTTATTTTGTCTGGAGCTTAAATTTCCTGTAGGATATAGTCTAACTCAACCTGTATGGCTAGCTCATTTAAGCAATCAAAACACAGAGAACCCCAGAATAAGAATGAGGACCTTTAATCATGTATAGCTTAATATAATACCTGGATACATCCTAGAATATAATAAGCAGATAATCAAAAAGTATTGCCAAAGTCTCTGGAGGGATGGGAGAAAAAAAATATGGAACTATCAAACTTTACCATCAGGGAATCCCCTGATACTGTGTCAAACATAGGGACCAATAAGCCAAGCCCTTGATCTTGAGGCTTAGCTTACCTATAGTTATGCCTAAGAGTTACATCTGGAGCACCACTTTTGTTGCTCAGATGTGTCACTATCTCTAAGCCCAACTCTGCAAGTGAAATCATTGCCCTCCCTCTATGTGGGATATAACATTCAGGGGTGAAAATCTCCCTGGCAGCATGGGAGATGACTCCCAGGGATGAGTCCGGCCTGCACCATAGGATCAACAATGCCATCCTGACCAAAAGGGGAAAAAGAAGTGTAAGAAATAAAGTATCAGTGTTTGAGAGAGTTCAAACAGAGTCAAGAGGCTACTCTGGAGTTCACTCTTATGCAAGTTTCAGTTAGACATTGCTACTGATCATAACTTGCCAAACCCCATCAAAACCATTCTAGCCAATCCTAAAGAACACCTAGGGCAGTATATAAGATTGTAGGTTCCATGCACTAAGTTAACTTTCCAGAAACTACAACCTCCAGATGGGTCCCTGGATCAAATAAGTCCTGAAACCTAGGGGGCCCAGCCTCTCCAGAACATCAGCTAGTTTCATCTCCCTACCCCATATTATTGACAGCCCCTCCCAACATGAAAAAGTTAGAATGGGCAAAGCCCGATTACCCCTAAAGAGTAGGATAGAAAGATCAAAGGTGATGGTTAAGTTATACAGAGAAGGTAGGGTTTAACAAATGAGTATGATTGCTAAATCACTACTTGATATTTCTTTTAGTCTCTACTGTCTTAGAGCTGCTAGAAGTAAAATCCTAAAATTATGGAATTGTAACCCATACAAACTCTGAAATCTGTTCTATGACTAATTGTTGAACTGTGCTTGGAAAAGTATTGCTTTTTTGTATATATGTCATGTTTCACCAAAAAAAGTCAATTGTGATGATTTAAAAAATATTTATTCCTTCTAGCCTCCAATGTTCTGGAGCAGCTAGAAGGAAAAATCTGAGATGATGATATGGTAGCCCATGACAAACCCCGGATCTAACCTATAACTACTGATTGAAGAGTGCTTTGAAAGCTATTGCTTTTTTCTTTCTTTGCTTTGTGTATTTGATATACAAAAAAAAAAGTTTAAAAAAAAAAAGAATGGAACAAAATAATATTCAGCAGTTGCCCCAGGAATTTGCATTTGCGTTTGGGTAACTGATTTTTATGGAGGAGGGGGATAACAAGGAAAAACGATCTGGAAATGAAACTAAAAACTCAAAGGACAGAAAGTCTATAGCACGCTCTCATGGGGAAAGTGGTAGGGGTCATGAGTAAGATGATAAATAAAATCAACTGATTGGAATGGAGGGTTCTTAAAGGGAAACTGTGGGGAGAGGGTTATGTGGGGACAACTAGAAGTGGTGGGATGACAAGATTAAGAAAGTACTTTCAGTAAACAAGTTGGAAAGTTGACACCCAACTTTGCGCAGTTCCCCACTTCTGTAAGTTTTGTTTCCTATGGTGATATTATCATTGTTGCTATGTTCCCATCTTCATTTCTGGAAAAGGGACACATATATGAACAAAAGAAATAGAACTGAGAGTGCAAATAAACCCATACATGTATGGACAATTGATTTTTGACAAAGGAATCAAATACATTCAATGGGGAAAGAACAGTCTTCAACAAATCGTGCTGGGAAACTAAATATTCACATGCAACTCCTTTAATTTAGATATGCTGCCGCCGTGAGGTAGAAGCATGCAGTCACACATCAGGCCATCAGGCTCATGGTTTACCTCAAATGCTGATGGACACTGTACTCAAGCCTAGCATATTTATAGGTCCAAATTTGATGTTTAAACATCATACACTGATTTCTCTTTGGATTCACTGAGGTCAAGCAAAAGAAAAACCATTCAACTCCGTTCCACAATGAATCAGGTTCCTACATCATGCTATTACAATTTATTCCTTGTCCCTGTGTTTTCTTCCTGACTAGTCTGTAAACACTTTCAAGGCAGAGGTTTATACATGGTTGCTTCCACCACAGGGACTTACACACTGCAGGTACTTAAAATTCTTCTGCTTTATGGATTTATGTAAAAATTATATACTATGACAAGTTTGTTTAAAACTCCACAATGTCTCTCCTTTAAAGGACATAAGCAAGTGGATTAAGACCCACCTTGAATGGACAGGGTCACATCTCCATGGAAATGACCTAATAAAAAGGCCCAATGCAACACTAGGTCTGCCCCCACAAGATAGGATTAAAAGAACATGGGCTTTTCTGGGGTACAAAATAAATTCAAACAAGCAGAGCCTTGTATAGGGAAAACTACAAATCACTGCTGAAAGAAATTAAGGAAAACCCAAATAAATTGATTATTGAAAGACTTAATATCATTAAGATGTCAATAATGCCCCAAATGACTTACAGATTCAATGCAATCCCAATCAAAATTCCAACAGTTTTCTTTGCAAAACTGGAAGAGCTAGTCATCAAATTCACATGGAAGAGCAAGAGGCCTGAATAGCCAAAACTATCTTGAAAGAAAATAATAAAGTTCTAAGACTCACATTTCCCAATTTCAAAACTTATTACAAAGCTATTGCAATAAAAACAGGGAAATACTGGAATAAGAACACATATATGTACACAAGGAATGAGTGCAAATAAACACACACGCATATATTGCCAATTAATTTTTGACAAAGGAATCAAGTACATTCAATGGGGAAAGAATAGACTCTTCAACAAATTGTGCTGGGAAAACAATATTTACATGCAAAGAAATCAAAGTGGATCCCCATCTTACACCATATGAAAAATTTAACTCAAAATGGATCAACATCCTATATATAAGATAAAACTATAAGAATCTCAGAAGAAAACATGGGAAATATCTCCAGGATCTTGAATTAGGTAATGGATTCTTGGACTTTACACTGAAAGCATAAGCAACAAAAGAAAAAATAGTAAATGGAACTTTATCAAAATTAAAACTTTTGTCCATCTAAGGACATTATGAATGAGATGAAAATACCATCAACAAGATGGAAGAAAATATTTGGAAATCATATATAAGGGTTTAATATCCAAAATATATAAAGAACTCCAACTGAACAACAAAAGACAAACAACTCAATTAAAAATGGGCAAAGAACTTGAACAGATATTTCTCCAAAGATGATATACAAATGGCCAATAAGCACATGAAAAGATGCTCAACATTATCAGCCATTGGAGAAATTTAAATTAAAACCACAATGAGATTGCACTTCACATCCACTAGAATGGCTATTATTTTTAGAAGATAAAAGGAAAATAACAAGTGCTATTGAGGACATGGAGAAACAGCAACCCTCATACATAGTTGGTGGGAATGTAAAATCATCCAATTGTTATTGAAAACAGTTTGGCATTTCCTCAAAAAGTTAAACATAGAATTACCATATGACCTGGAAATCCCACTTCTAGGTATACACCAAAAAGAATTGAAAGCAGAGACTCAGACAGCTACTTGTAAAGTAATGTTCAAAGCAGCACTATTCACAATAACCAAAAAGTGGAAGTAACCCAAGTGTGCATCAACAAAAAGCAATATACATATAATGGAATTTTATTCAGCCTTCAAACAGAATGAAGTTCTGATGCATGTCAATATATGGATAAACTTTGAAACATCTCAAGTGAAATAATCAGACACAAAGTGACACATATTTTATGTTTCCATATGAAATAGCTAAAATATGCAAACTCATAGAAACAAAAGTAGAGTACAAGTTACCTGGGACAGGAAATAGGGAGTTTATGTATAACAGGTGTAGGGGTTTTGGTAAGAGAAAGTTCTTTTAATGGATGGTGATAAGGGTAGCACAACTCTGTGAATGTGATTAATCTCACTGTGTGGTATGTTTGAAAGTGGTTTGAATGGGAAAGCTTATGATGTATTTATGTTTCCACAATTTAAGAAAGAAAAGAGTGACTAATGAAAAAATAACTATTAAATGCAATACATGATCCTGGACTGGATCTAATAATAGAGGAGAAAAGGCTCAAAAAGACATTATTGGGACATATGAAAAATTGTAAGACTGTAAGTGTTACATCAATGTTAAAGTTCTTAAACATGATAACTATACTAAAGGTGATAACCAAGAGAATATTCTTGTCCTTAGGAAAAAGGAGGATGATGTATACCATCTATTCTCGAGTGTTCAGAAAATAAATACATGATTAATAGATGAAAGAGTGAGTGAGATTTATGGCAAACATGGGAAAAGATTATAATTAGTGGATCTGGGTATCTGTGGGAAAGGGGGTATGCTGGAGTTCTCTGTATAGGGCTTGCATTATTTTTGCAAACTTCCTGTAAGTTTGAAGTTATTTCAAAATGAAAAGTTTAAGAAAAGAATAATTAGAATTTTCAATGATATTGGAAAGATATTATTTCCATCAAAAAAAGGATACAAGGACTGGGAAGATGGCCAAATTGACTAGCTGGAGCTTAGCCCTACTCCACGGAAAAGTTAGAGAAGGGTCAGGAGGGTAACTGAGGTGGTGATTCAGGAATGCAGCTGACCTGGGAGAGCCTTCTGCACCACATGTGGCAGCCCTGGTTGCAGAGGCCAAGGAACTGAGAGGCAGAAAGCTGGAGCCTGACACGGAGGTGTGGAGTTTGCCAGAGTACACACACTGGAGCCCAGGACTAGGAAGTAAGCCAGGCTGCATCCCTTGGGTATACTACCCTAACCAGAGCAACTAGTAACCAGCAACTCACCCCACACTCCCTGTTCCATGCAGGCTGTTGCCAGTGCATAAAGGCTGCAGGCACTAACCTCCATACCTAGGCTACCCCTGCCCCCGGCCCATAGTGTCACACAGCCTTGGTCCACCCAAGATCTGCCCATCTGTTTGCAGCACTCCCAAGCCCACACATGCGCATAGGCCCCCAATCATGTCATTCAACTCTGGGATGCACCTTACAACAGTAGAACCGCAAATTCACACGGCCATCAGCCACATTTCCCAGCTCTGAGAAAGTGCTGACCTGTGCAGCTGGGTTACATATGCCCCCAATCCATGAAGGCATAATGCCAACCTGCTGCCATAGCTCTACACATGTGCACAAATGGCCCCATACCTTAGACCAGTGCACACCAGGGTTACACCCCCCAGATTGGTGTACCCACACAGCTACCTCCTCCCTGGCTACTGGGCGCCCATGTTCACAAGTGTCAGTGTAACATCCCCAACCTGCACCTATATATACCTTCCCTGCAACAAATCACTGCACTAAGTGCCCACCCCATGCCCTGCTCCCTGCTGTACAACCATCTCCCACACACAAGGTCTTAGACTACTGAAAGAAATCAACTCCCAAAGTAAATCAAGCAAGATATTTACATGCTGTGAAGACAGCAGACAATCACTAAGCATATCACAATGCAGACAGATATAGCCCTACCTAACGACCAAATTAAAACACCAGAGGAGACACAGACACTGGAACAACTAATCAAAGATATTCATACAACTCTACTTAATAAAATAAGTGGGCTAGAAAATGACATAAAGGAAATCAAGAAGACAGTAGAAGAGCAAAATGAGGAATTTGAAAGAATAAATAGAAAAATAGCAGATATCACAAAGATTAAAGACTCTGTTGCCCAAATAAAAAACATACTAGAGGCACACAACACCAGATTTGAAGAGACAGAACAAAGAATAAGTGATATAGAGGACAGGATAATTGACTTCGAAGACTCAAACAGCAAATGGCAAAAAAGATGGAAAAAATTGAGTGGGAACTCAGGGACATGATAGACAAAACAGAGCATGTAAATATAAGACTCATTGGTGTCCCAGAAGGAGAAGAGAGGAGTAAAGGGCTAGGAAGAGCAGTTGCGGATATAATGGGAGAAAACTTCCCAACCCTCATAAAGGACATAAATATACAAGTCAAAGAAGCCCAAAGAACTCCAAACAGAATAAATCCAAATAGGCCCTCCCCAAGGCACATATTAATCAGTCTGTCAAATGTGGAAGAGAAGCAGAAAGTCCTGAAGTGGCAAGAGAAAAACAATCTACTACATACAAGGGAAATCAAATAAGACTGAGTTCAGACTACTCAACTAGCACCCTGGAGGCAAGAAGGCAATGGTATGATATATTCAAGATCCTGAAAGAGAAAGACTTCCAGCCAAGAATTCTGAACCCAGCCAAATTGTCCTTCAAAATTGAGGGAGAGATTAAAGTTTTCAGACAAAGAAGTCCTGAAAGAATTTGTCAACAACAGACCAGCCATACAAGAAATACTAAAAGGAGTTCCGCTGACTGAAAAAAAAAAGACAGGAGAGGGAGGACTGGAGGAGGGCACAGAATGGAAAAGTACCCCTAAGGGTAATTTAAAGAATACAAAGGAAAAGAGGGAAAAGAATATATAGATCTGACAAATAAAATAAAAAAAGATAAGATGGTGGAATCAAGAAACACCTTTTCAGTAATAACTTTGAATGCTAATGGAATAAACTTACCAATTAAAAGATACAGATTGGCAGAATGGATTATGAAACATAATCCAGCTATATGCTGTTTAAAAGAGACTCATCTTAGACACAAGGATGCAAATAGATTGAAAGTGAAAAGATGGAAAAATATTTTCCACACAAGTTGTAATCAAAAGAAAGCAGGAGTAGCTATACTAATATCAGACAAAATAGACTTTAAATGTAAAGACATTATAAGAGACAAGGAAGGACACTATAAAAGGGACAATGCACCAAGAAGATATAG
>PVIY010058764.1:0-12329 GCA_004026745.1 Myrmecophaga tridactyla | reverse complement strand
TATCCTCAGCCACTGCCCTGCTGCTGCTTTATCTTCTCCCCTGAGCTGGAGAGAGCCTGCTGCTTCCTGGTCTCTATCCCTGGGCTCCGGGATTCCCGCCTCTGTGTTTCCCACTATCTGAGTCTTACCCCAAAGAGACAAAGACTCCTAACTCACTAGATAGCAGCCCTTGCATAAGCTTCCACAATGCCCTTAGCAGGGTATAAGTAGGGATGAAGGTTGAGTGTTCTGCCCAGCAGATTACTGCTGACCCTGCTGCTGCTTGGGAGCAACCATGCCAGTTTGATTAATGCCAGCTGCAGGGCCTGCAGGCTGAATAAAAGCCAGAAAAAGTTGTTTTGGGGTAGACTAGGTTTTTATTAGAAAATGAATGAAGCCTGCTTCCTTCATAGGAGCGAGAGTAGTCATGCACACTTACGTGGAACAACTTGGCTTTGCTTTAGGCAACCCACTCAGCTGGAAACTTGTTGGCATCTATTTCCTTTCTCATATTTAAAAAGTCTGCCCTAGTAGATAGAACAAGTAATTGCCATGAAGTAGACTTGGGAAGCCACATTTAGATAAAGGGTAAAATTTCAGTGGCAGGCATTCACATTATCTTGCTACCCTCAAGTTTTAATGGTCCTGTTTTGGCTAACTAGGAAGGAAATTTTAGAGGTTTATGGGGTAGGGGAAGAAGTTTGGGAAGGAGTCAGAGTAATTGGACCGTTTCTAACCAGATGGAAGACCTCAGACAAGCCATTTTGCCTCTCTGGCTTCAGTTTCTCAATTTGTAACATGAGGATGATGCGCTAGATGATATCCTTAGAGTTTCCCAGCTCAAATAATGAAATTTTACACAGTATTTCTAGACATAGTAATTGAAAACAATACTTTACAGTCTGCTGTTTTTTGTCCTTAATAAAAGAGAGCAAGGTCAAGAAAGGGAAGTATGAGGTTAGCTCTTTGCTGGTAAGATGTCAGGCATGTGATACTCGACTCAGAGTTCATATAGACTGTAAATCAAACTCTTTGTTGGTCATTGATATGTAGTTTCTGTAGACCTGAAAGGCCACCAATGAGACCAACTTCTGGTCTTTACCTCACTGGGGGTCCCAGCAAGTGATTCAGTTTTTCCTCCAATAACCAGCAAGCAGGGAGGAGGCAAAGAAATCCTGCAGTCACCTGTCAGGTGACAGGGCACATCTGCAGTTGTTAAGGACCATCTGCAGTTGTTAAGGACCATCTGGGCACCTGGGCTGTCTGTTCTCTGTTCACCCTGCAGCAATCCCTCCTGTCCACTCCCTGCCATTGTTGCCCTGCTCCGTGTTCAATCCTGGGAAGCTGACTCCTGAGGCAGAAAAGAGAGACCAGGTAGCCCATTGTCTGGATCTAATTGAAGCCAGATGGCAAGGGAGTGCACCTATGCACTCCACACTGGGCAACCTCCTGGACCAAAGAACAGGGTGAAGATGGGTGGAGAATGGATTTGAAAGAGCAAATGGAAAATAACCAGCACATTGCTTCTTCCCACTGCTTGTATGGAGGAAGAGAACCAGCACCTATACCAAAGTCTGTGCTGGACACTTCACTCATACCATTCTTGCAACACAAGATTCTTTATTCCTATGCCATGAAAGAAAAAATACTCAATGACTTACCTACCTGAGGCCAGAAGTGGAATTCAAAATCTGTGCTGGCTCATTCAAAGTCATTGCTCTGGAATTGCATCATGGTGACCCTAGTAATGCATGTTCTATCTGGTGCCCAGAAAGGCTCCTAGGTTAGGAGACAAAAAGAAAAGTAGAACTTCTGAGCTGACTTAGAAGAACAATTATTTCCTACAATAGAGAATTAAAAATCAGGAAATAGATGGCTAGCTCAAGAAAGTTGTCTTGACAAAAGAAGTCATGAACATGATCATGACACGCTTGTAAAAATGGGGAGCTGAGGACACAATGGGCAACTCAGTGGGTCAGCACTCGAATCCCAATCTGTGTTCTTGTTAAATGCATCCTTTGTTGGTTCCCATCCTATGGTTTTAACTGGGGCCCATGGGCTTGTTGAGGATCTGTGGTTGGAACTGTATTTCAATAAATTGGTTTCCTTTGTAAAAAAAAATTCCAACAGCTTATTTAAAGACTTGGAAAATCTAGTTATCAGATTCATTTGGAAGAGAAAGAGACCTTGAATAGCTAGAAATATCCTGAAAAAGGAGAATGAAGTGGGAAGATCAACATGTCCTGATTTTAAAGCTTATTATAAAGTCACAATGGACAAAACAGCATGGTACTGGCACAAAGTTAGAAGTATTGAGCAATGGAATCGAATCAACAGCACGAAAAAAGACCACCAAATCTATGGTCAACTGATCTTTGATCAGGCCCCCAAATCCTCTAAACTCTGACAAAATATTCTTTTCAATAAATGGGCATGGGAGAACTGGATATCAATAGCCAAAAGAATGAAAGAGAACTCTGCCACTGAGCCACCTTGGCTTGCCAAGAACCACTACCATAAAGCTCCTAAAAGAAAATATAGGGAAACATTTTCAAGACCTAGTAATAGAAGGTAGCTTCACAAACTTTACATGCAAAGAACAATCAATGAAAGAAAAAAAAATAGATAAATGGGAACTCCTCAAAATCAAATGTTCTTGTGCCTCAAAAGCTTGTTCAAAAAGGTGATGAGGCAACCAACTCAATGGGAGAAAAATATTTGGAAATCATGTATTGGATAAAGGTTTGATATCCTGTATACATAAGGAAATCATACAACAACAAAAGAACAAACAACCCAATTATAAAATGGGCTAAACAAATGAATGGGCATTTTTTTAAGAGTGAATACAAATGGCTAAAAAGCACATGAAGAGATGCTCAATTTCATTACCTGTAAGGGAGATACAGATCAAGACTAAAATGAGATACTACTTCACACCTATAAGAATGGCTGCTATTAAACAAACAGGAAAGTACGAATATTGGAGAGGATGTAGAGAAACTGGGACATATGCACTGCTGGTGGGAGTGTATAATGCTGCTATGAAAGACAGTCTGGCGGTTCCTCAGAAAAGTAAATGTCAAGTTGCACTATGACCCAGCAATACCACTACTTGGTATATACCCAGAAGAGCTGAAAGTAATGACATAGACAGCCATTTACATACCGATGTTCATAGCAGCATTATTTATAATTGCAAAAAGATGGAAACAACTAAGAGCCTATCAACAGATGAGTGGATTAAAAAAATGTGATATACATGTATGATGGAATATTATGCAGCAGTAAGATGAAATAACATCCTCAAGCCCATGACAAGATGGATGAACCTTGAGGACATAATGCTGAGTGAAATAAGCCAGACACAAATGGACAGATACTGTATGTATGTATGCACTTCTTATTTTATTTTTATTGATATATATTATATATTCACATGCCATGTAGCCATCCAAAGTGTACAATCAATGATTCACAATATCATCATATGGCTGTGCATTTATCATCACAACTGCCTTTTTTTTCTTTTTTTGTGAAAAATAACAAAAATACAAAAAAAAGCCATAAATTTCAAAGCATAGCACAACAATTAGCTGTAGAACAGATTTCAGAGTTTGGCATAGATTACATTTCCACAATTTTAGGTTTTATTTCTAGCTATTCTAAAAGTCTGGAGACTATAAGATATATCAATATAATGATTCAGCAATCATACTCATTTGTTAAACCCTACCTTCTCTGTATAATTCCATCACCAACTTTGATCTTTCTCCCAGTCTTTAGGGATATTGGGCTATGCCCATTTCAACTTTTCATGTGGGAACTGGCTGTCAGTAATATGGGATAGAGAATGGAACTAGTTGATGTTCTGGAGAGGCTGGCCCCTCTGCATTTCAGGACTGATTTTGTCCAGGGACCCATCTGGAGGTTGTAGGTTTCTGGAAAGTTTCCCTAGTGCATAGAACCTTTGTAGAATCTTATATAATGCCCTAGGTGTTCTTTAGCATTGGCAGGAATGGTTTTGGTTGGGGTTTGGCAAGTTATGATAGGTAGCAATGTCTAAGTGAAGCTTGTGTAAGAGTGACCTCCAGAGTAGCCTCTCAACTCTATTTGAACACTCATGGCCACTGATACCTTATTTGTTACAATTCTTTTCCCCATTTTGGTCAGGATGGCATTGTTGATTCCATGCTGCCAGGGCCAGGCTTATCCCTGGAAGTCATCTCCCTAGTCGCCAGGATGTCATGTCCCACATAGTGGGGGAGAGCAAAGATTTCACTTGCAGAGTTAGGCTTAGACAGAGAGAGGCCATATCCAAGCAACAAAAGAGGTCCTCCAGAAGTAAGTCTTAGGCATGCCTATAGGTAGGCTAAGCTTCGCTGCTACATACTGTATGATTGTGCTTTTATGACCATGGTAAAGGTAAAGCCAGAGACTTTTAATACAGAATACAGGGGACCTAGAGATACATGGAAGCTAGAGATGGGTAAATGGCTAGCTAACGAGGTTGAATTTAAATGCAAGGGAATAGATAGAAGTGAAGGCAGTTTGTTACTGGGCCTATAAGTAATATTGCCATATTGAAGTTTAACATGATCGAAAGGGATTGTAGAGACCCATGTGTCCCACCAATTAACACTACAAATATAAATACATTTTTGTATGAATTATTTCAAAGATATGAATCTTGTATAAAGAGTATACAATATCGGGATATAGGGAGAAACTGCTATTGCATGGTATGTGCTATGTTTAACAGGAAAACATCAACAGAACCACAGCAATATCAGGGGTAAATAATGGGGGGAGGGACAAGAGTTAAGGGTAGGTTTGGATTTTCCATTTGGTGAGAGTGTGTGTTTTAATTTGCAAGCTGCTGGAATGCAATATACTAGAAACAGAAAAGCTTTTAAAAAGGTAAATTTATTTAGCTGCAAGTTTACATGTTTTAAGAACGTGAAAATGTCCAAAAGAAAGCAAGCCTATAGAAATGTCCAATCTAAGGCATCCAGGGAAAGATATCTTGGTTCAGGAAGGCCAATGATATTCAGAGTTTCTCTCTCAACGGGAAAGGCAAGTATGAACATGGCATCATCTGCTAGCTTTCTCTCCAGACTTCTTGTTTCAGGACACTCCTCTGGGGGCATTTTCCTTCTTCATCTCCAAAGGACTCTGGCTGTGTACACTCTAAAGCTTTTTTAGAAAATGGTTCCCTCTTAAAGGGCTCCTAGCTTGAATGGGTGGAGATACATCTCCATGAACCATCTAATCAATTGGGTGGGTCGCATCTCCATGGAAACTATCCAAAAGCTTCCACCAGCAATACTGAATAAGGATTAATGGACATGGCTTTTCTGGGGTATACCACAGATTCAAACTGGCAGAGTGTGTTTATCAGTTATTTTTCTCTTGGGAGCAATGACATTGTCTAAAATTGAATGTTGATGGACTATTGACTTTGTACATTATACATGATGCCCAATGGATGGAGGTGGTTGAAGGATATACTGACTGAGAAGTAGAATGGTGGATGGTGGTATATACATATGATCAAACACTGTGCTGCTACAGAAAGGAACAAAGTGATGAGACATGCAATGTTGTGAATGAAACTGTAGGACATAACGTTTTGCAAAAAAGCCAGAAACAAAAAAGCAAATATTGTATGGTTTCATTTAGAAAACACCTATAAGAAAATCGGAGCCTAGATTGTAAGGTCTTATAGCAGTAACATTTACTCTGGAGCTGTAATTTCCAAATTTTGAGAAGTTATGCTATATATGTCCAACCTGGTATCTCCCTGGAACTTAGGGTATCTGTGTGACACCTAAGTCTCAGAGTAGGAGTTCTGCAGTTCTGAAAGTCAGCACTGCCACACAGAACAACTATTAAAGAAACTGAAAAAGAGTCCAGGCTTCAGTTAGAGATAAGAACAAAGCTGATTGGGTTGGGACTAAAGTAAATCAGAATACAGGGGTAAGGAAGACATTGTTTCAATTTCAGAACTTCACCTCTATGAGACCAAAGGAAGAGAGGTTTATTTTATTTTATTAAAAAATATAGGGTGGTATTGAGAGGTACATGTACTAGAGAGCATCCCTATCTTGTTGCCAATTTTAACAAAATGACTTAAACATTTTAGCATTTAATATAAAGTTTTCTGGCAATTTTTTGAAAATGATCAATTCTAAGTAGCTCCAACCTATTGCTATTTTTTGAATTTTTATTATTAATATAAGTGGCTGCTTAATTGTATCAGATATTTAAATATTAATTGATAGCATTTTGTGGCCTTTCTCCTGAAGTATTGCTGTAATGAGTTATGCTGATTGGTTTACAAATGTTAAGCTATTCTAGCTGTATTAGTTTTCCAGAATTGTTGTAACAAATTACCACAAGCTAGGTGACTTAAAACAGAAATTTATTCTCTCAAAGTTCTGGTGGCTAGAAGTCCAAAATGTCAGCAAGGTCATGCCCCCTCTGAAGACATATTCTAGGGGAATATCTTTCTTTGCCTCTTCCATCTTCTGGTGGCCTCAGGCCTTCCTTAACTTGTAGTTGCATTCTCCCATCTCTGCCCCCATTATCCCATGGCCTTCTTCCCTGCATGTCTCTGTGTCTTTGCCCTCTCCTTTTCTTATAAGGACACCAGTCATAAAGGATTCAGAGTCTACCCTAATTCAGTATGAACTTGTCTTACCTAATTATATCTGCAAAGACCCTGTTTACAAATAAGGTCACATTCTGAGGTTCCAGGTGGGTATGAAATTTGCAGGGACAGTTTTCAACCCAAATACACTAGGTTTCCTGGTATCATCTTTAATAGTTACGGTGTATTTTTCTCTTGAGGTGCATCCGGATTTGATTTGCTGATATTTAATAGAAATTTTCACCCATATTCATGAAAGATTCTCTCTAGTTTTCTTCTTTCGTTGACCAATATATATCAGTTTTGGTTTTAAGTAATTATCCTTTCATAAATAAATAGGAAATTTCCATCTTTCCTTATGGACCAGGGGAGTTTAGATAGCATAAACCCATTTACTCCTGCTTTAAGAAAGTCTTAATTTCCAGTTGGTTAAGATATATTGCTCATCTTTTATTTCTGGTTCTATTGCATCGGATCAAAGAATGTGATCTGTCAAAGCCCTGTGTTTTAAAATGTATCAATCATTTCTTTGAGACAGAGCTAGCTGAATTTTATTAAATGGTTCAGGACATAGGAGTAGAAATTATGGAGTCTATAAGTTAAAAGTTCTTTTTATGTCTATTAAATCTAGCTTATTGATTATAATTTTCATGACTTTTTTTTTTACCTTTAACTGTTTTTGTTAATTTGATCCATCATATTCTGAAGGAAGTATAATTTCCCACTATAAATTATGTTTTAAAAGTTTTCTTACATTTCTATGCATGTTTGTTGAAGTTATTTGTATGTTTATGTAAAGATTTGTGCATATCATATCTTCACCCATAATATACTTTTATTATTACAAAAAAAAAAAATATATATATATATATAGGGTGGTACGATGGTTGCTCAGTAGCAGAATTCTTGCCTGCCATGCTGGAGACCCAGGTTTGATTCCTAGTGCCTGCCCATGGGAAAAAAATATATGTGTGTGTGTGTGTGTGTGTGTGTGTGTGTGTGTGTGTGTAGAGAGAGAGAGAGAGGGAGAGAGAGAAATATCCACACACATACAGTTCAGCATTATTCTACAATCAATGGCTCACAATATCATCACATAGTTTTGTATTCTTAACCATTATCATTTTTAGAACATTTGAATTACTGAAAAAAAAAGAAATAAAAAGAACAAAAAAGAACTCATACATGCTGTGCTGCTTTCTCTCTCATTGACCCAAAGTATTTCAATCTATCCAATTTTTATCTCCCTCTATTATTTATTTAGTTTTTTATCCTTACTTTTTTTTTAACTTATCTGTCCATACCCTAGATAAAAGGAGCATCAGACACAAGGTTTTCACAATCACACGGTCACACTGTAAAAGCTATATAGTTATACAGTCTTCTTCAAGAATCAAGGCTACTGGAACACAGCTCAACAGTTTGAGGTACTTCCCTTTAGCCACTCCAATACACCATAAACTAGAAAGGGATATCTATATCATACGTAAGAATAACCTCCAGGGTAACCTCTTGACTCTGAAATCTCTCAGCCACTGAAATTTTGTTTTGTCTCATTTCTCTCTTCCCCCTTTTGGTAAAGAAGGATTTCTCAATCTCTTGATGCTGGCTCCCAGCTCATTCTGGGGAGTCAGGTCTCACATTGGCAGGGAGATTTACACCCCTAGGTGTCATGTCCCATGTGGGGGGGGGGGGACAGTCAGTTCACTTGCCAAATTGGCTTAGAGAGAGAGGCCACACCTGAGCAACAAAAGATGCTCTCTGCAGGTGACTCTTAGGTATGATTATCAGTAGGGTTAGCTTCTCCTTTACAGAAATAAGCTTCATAGGGGTGAGCCCCAAGATTGAGGGTTCAGCCTATAGAGTCAGTTGTCCCCACTGCTTGTGAGTATATTAGGAGTTCCCCTGATGGGGAAGTTGAATATCTCCTCCTTTTTCCTCCAAGGGGACTTTGCAAATACTTTTTTATTTTCTGCCCAAATTACCCTGGGATATATCGGGGCATCACAACAACCTGCATAGACCAACAAGAGAAGAGAGGTTTATTTTGCCCAAGTCCTAAATTTTCTGTAGCACATAATCTAACTCAACCTGTCCAGAAGGATCATTTTAATGAACCAAACACAGGTTGCCCAGAATGAGAATAGGGCTTCTAATTTTGCATAGCTTACTGTAATGCCTGGATATATCCTAGAGTGTGTTGAGCAGATAATTAAAAAAAAAAAAAAGTATTGGCAAAGTCCCTTGAGGGATGGGAGAAAAAATATGAACTATTGAACTTTACCACCTGTGAAATCCCTGATACTGTCTCAAACATTAGGGATTCCCAAGTCAACAGGACAAGCCCTTGATCTTGAGGCTTGCTTTTGTGAAGCTTATTTATGTAGTGGAGAACCTAAGTCTACCTATAGTTATGCATATAGATAGGACCTCTTTTGTTGCTCAGATGTGGCCTCTCTCTGTCTAAGCCCAACTCTGCAAGTGAAATCATTACCCTCCTTCCTACGTGGGACATGACATCCAGGGGTGAAAGTCTCCCTGACAATGTGGGATATGACTACCAGGAATGAGCCTGGCCCTGGTATTGTGGAATGGACAATGCCCTCTTCATCAAAAGGGGGAAAATAATTGTAACAGATAAGATATCAGTGGCTAAGAGAATTTAAATAGAGTCAAGAGGCTACTCTGGAGGTTATTCTTTTGCAAGATTTAGTTAGATATTGCTATTTATCATGGTTTGACAAACTCCAACCAAAACCACGCCTGACTGCACGGAGACCGACCGGGAGTGAGCGGACACCGCAGTCCCCTTCCCCTCCCCTGGCCGCGCTCTCCCGGAAGCCGGACCGGAACTATGCGATCCCGGAAGTTCCGGTGCCATTGCTGTGTGGGATAAACAGTAATGGCGGAGGCTGTAGCTCCGGGAACAACAGCCACAACCTCAGGAGCAGGGGTGGCAGCAGCGGCGGTGGCAGCCGCCTCCCCTATCCCTATTCCCACAGTCACCTCCCCGTCCCTGGGGGCGGGAGGAGGGGGAGGCGGCAGCGACGGCAGTAGCAGCGGCTGGACTAAACAGGTCACCTGCTCGTATTATATGCATGGGGGTTATAAGGAAGGAGATAGCTGTCGCAACTCACAAGACCTCTCTGACAGTCCATATGGTGTAGTTTGCGTGTATTTTCAGCGAGGGTACTGGATTTACGGAGAACACTACAGATATGAACATAGCAAGCCACTGAAACAGGAAGAAGCAACTGCTGCAGATCTAACTGCAAAACCATCCCTTGTTGCTTCCTCAAGTCTCTCACCAGTAGTGGGATCACTTGTTGAAATAAGTGGGGGTGAAGCTGAGTCAAGAAATTCAAACTTTGCAACCATAGGAGCAGGAACAGAAGATTGAGTGAATGTCATTGAGTTTGTTCCTGGGCAACCCTACTGTGGCCATACTGCCCCTTCCTGCACTGAAGCACCCCCGCAGGGCTCAGTGACCAAGGAAGAATCAGAGAAAGGGCAAACCGCTGTGGAAACAAAGAAGCAGCTTTGCCCCTATGCTGCAGTGGGAGAGTGCGTATATGGGGAGAACTGTGTGTATCTCCATGGAGATTCATGTGATATGTGTGGGCTGCAGGTCCTACATCCAATGGATGCTGCCCAGAGATCCCAACATATAAAATCTTGCATTGAGGCCCATGAGAAGGACATGAAGCTCTCATTTGCTGTCCAGCGCAGTAAAGACATGGTTTGTGGGATCTGCATGGAGGTTGTCTATGAGAAAGCCAACCCCAGTGAGCACCGCTTGGAATTCTCTCCAACTGCAACCACACCTACTGTCTCAAGTGTATTCGCAAGTGGAGGAGCACTAAGCAATTTGAGATCAAGATCATAAAGTCCTGCCTGGAATGCCGGATCACATCTAACTTTGTCATTCCAAGTGAGTACTGGGTGGACGAGAGAGAAGAGAAACAGAAACTCATTCAGAAATACAAGGAGGCAATGAGCAACAAGGCATGCAGGTATTTTGATGAAGGACGTGGGAGCTGTCCATTTGGAGAGAACTGTTTTTACAAGCATGCGTTCCCTGATGGCCGTAGAGAGGAGCCACAGAGACAGAAAGTGGAAACATCAAGCAGATACTGGGCCTAACGAAGGAACCACTTCTGGGAGCTCATTGAGGAAAGAGAGAACAGCAATCCCTTTAACAACAATGAAGAAGAGGTTGTCACCTTTGAGCTGGGGGAGATGTTGCTTATGCTTTTGGCTGCAAGTGGGGACGACGATCTGACAGACTCTGAAGATGAATGGGACTTGTTTCATGACGAGCTGGAAGATTTTTATAACTTGGATCTGTAGCAACTTTCAGTGGATTATGAACTGGTCTGCTGAGCCTCAGACAGTAGTTATTACCTGTGGTGGTGTGGCAGTGCCTGTGTTTCTCTCCTAGGCAGGCCTATCAATTCCAGGTGCTGTTGTAATAATTTTTGCCCAGGGTCTGTCTTCTCAATCCCTCACCTTTCCCCAAGGAGTGTGTTGTTTTCTCTGTTTAAAAAGTTACAAAAAATACATCTTAAAGTTATTTTTTTTTTGTAATATGAATTTAACTGTCAGACAGTTAGTGTAGGTTTGTTGCGTCATCTGCTTTCAACCGGATTCACACAGTTCTAGGATAGTATTAATGGACTTTCCACACTCATTTTGAGGACCCCAGGTTCAAAAAAAGCATCGGTGGTGCTTTGGGGTCTGAAAATAGGGGTGATGAGTGAAGGGAACTGAACTGGCAAATAGACTTCGGCTCCAGACTTCAGAGGTGGATATTTAAGGTTCCTGGTGAAATCTGCATATTTGTGTTTTTATATCTGTTCCATACCCTGTAATCCCCACCACATGCACTTGTTCTGTGGTTTTGGTCTCTTGTTTAATTGCACATGTATAACACTACTGGGTAACCAGAACCAGGTGCGAATGTGTTGAGATTTTTACTGTGTTTAGCATGACAGGAAAATTGTGAAAGAATAGATTAAAAGATATAGTGGCATAAAATAAATGCTAAATTGAAAGTTAACTTCCAAGGACTGATAGACTTGGCATGTGTGAGCCTGAGTGTGTGATGATAAGCTTTTCATCCCTACATGATGAAACTTAGCCTTAGTAGCAAACTTGGTTTAGTGATTTCAGCGTAGTGTGGAAGATAGATCTTAAAGGACAAAGCAGTATATTGATATTGGTGGTAGTTAATATAGCAGTGCTAGCTTGTTCTGTCTTTATAAATTTAGAAATGGGGTTAGCCATAGAGGTTTAAACTTCCTGGTTATCCCATATATTAACACAAGTTGGATCTCAGATACACAGTTGTATTTAATGTTTTCTAATCTCCTAGCCTTCCAGTCCAGGCACTTTTTGAAAAATCTTTGTCCTCGTTTGAGGGGTTTGCTTGGGTTTTTGTGTTTGTTTTTGTGGGTATTTTCCTCTTTCCATCTCTGAGCTTTGCAAGAGACACATGATTCAAAACTATGTTTCTAAGGTGTTCATTGTAGTGGAGTCATTGGTTTGCAATAATCAGTCATACTTTTCCACTAATGGGAGAGGGTGTGGTCATCTACTAGACAAGCTGAAGTTAAGTCTTTAGAAGAATTCTTTAATTGGAAATTTTATCTTTGCATTTTGTTGCTCTATTTCCTGAAAATAGCTTGGAGATACTCCT
>PVIY010058763.1:0-12340 GCA_004026745.1 Myrmecophaga tridactyla | reverse complement strand
TTGGTAGTCCTTCCTGGATTGATTGTTGCAGTTTTCCATTGACTAACCACAGGACATAGTAATACTAAGAGACCCCTTGGGGAATCTCCTGTATCTGGCAAACTCTTTACCTGCCCTGTATAATAGTTCTGTTTCCCTCTTGTTAATCAGGATCAAGCACTCTACCTAATATAGGAGTTCCCTTCTTTGCCTGTTGATTAAGAGGTATGAGGAGCCAAGAGTGGCCAGGTGGCAGTCTTAAATCCCAGTTCATTGGAGTCATTGTTACGTCTCCTGGTGGAAGCACTCCTCACTTTTGAACTAAGACCTGGACACTACCAGAGCTTAAGGTTTCAGGGATAGGAAACAAATTTTTCTTCTAGTGGATCCACTAAGGATAATGCAGAGTGGTGCCACTCCTATTTTCACCCCTTGATAACCTGGCTATAGGAGAAACAGCACCATAGAGCAGATGTGGATTTAGAGTACATATAGCCTCCTGGAGAACATTGCCTCAGCCTTTCAAGGTATTGCCACTAGTTGACACCATAATTGAGTCTTCAAAAAGACATTCTACCGTTCTATCCATTTGCTTCAGGATGACAGTGAACATAGTAAAATCACAATTCTATAAGTATGTGTCATTTCATTTCCTATGAAATGGGTTCCTTGATGAGAAGCCATGCTGTGGTACACCATCACGGTGGGTAAGGCATCCTGTAAGTCCACGGATGGTAGTTTTGGCACAAGTATTGCATGTAGGGAAAGCAAACCCATATCCAGAGTATGCGTCTATTTGAGTTAGAAAAAATGCTGCCCCTTCTATGATGGAAGTGGTCCAGTGAAGTCAACCTGCCACCACATAGCTGGCTGATCACCTCGAGAATGGTGCCATATCAGGGCCTAAGTGTGGGTCTCTGCTGCTGGCAGATTGGACATTCAGCAGTGGCTATAGCCAAGTTGGCCTTGGTGAGTGAAAGTCCACATCACTGAGCACATGCATAACCTCCATCCTTACTTACTGCCGTGACTACTTTGTTCATGAACCAAATTGAGCAATAACAGGAATGACTGGGGAAGAGGCTAACGTATTTATGGAATAGGTCATCCTATCCATTTGATTATTAAAATCCTCTGCTGAAGTCACCCTCTGGTGAGCATTCACATGGACACAAATATCTTCATGTTTTCTGCCCACTTCAAAAAGGCCTATGCACAAACGTCTTCCCCAGACCTCTTTGTCACCAATTTTCCAATCACGTTCTTTCCAAGTCCCTGACCATCTGGCAAAACCATTGGCAACAGTATAGAGATATACCTCTGGCTGTATTTCCTTCCAAACAAAATGATCAACCAAGTGCTCTGCTCAGTTTTACCCAATGGGAGAATTTTCCTTCACCAATGTTCTTTAGGGGTGTCCCAGAAAGGGGCTGCAGTGCTGCAGCTGTCTCCTGGATGGCTCCTGAATATTGTGTAGAACCATCTGTAAACCAGGCCTGAGTTTTCTCTTCCTCAGTCAACAGAATAGAGAATTCCTCAAGAGGCCATAGTTGTGGGCTGAGAAGGAGAAGGAAATGTGGCAGGAGTGGAGGGCGTGGGCATTTGGGCCACTTCCTCATGTAACGTATGCTTCAGGACCTGCTTAAGCCCTATTTTATACATACCAGTTCCATTTTATGATGAAGTGCTGCTGTGCATGCCCAACTCTATGGCTTGGTAGGTCAGACTATACCCAGTTCATGATGGGCAACTTAGGTCTCATAGTAACTTGGTGACCCATGGTTAAGTGTTCAGTCTTTGCCAAAGCCCAGTAGCAAGCCAAAAGTTGTTTCTCAAAAGTAGAGTAGTTTCTGTTGTCTTTTTCTTTTTCTAAATCGATGCAAATGTTCTAAGAAATGATGAATATGTAACTATGTGATGATATTAAGAATTACTGATTGTTTATGTAGAATGGAATGATATCTTAATGTTTTGTTTGTTGTTAATTTTTTTTAATTAATAAAAAAAGTATTGAAAAACAAAAAAAAAAGAAAAATTGATTATAATGAATGCACAGCTACATGATGATACTGTGAACCACTGATTATACATTTTGGATGATTATATGTGAATATATATATTATGTGAATATATATCTCAATTAAAAAAAATCAAATGACCCCACAAAAAAAAAAAAGTAGAGTAGTTATCTGCAGAGGATGGTAAGGCTTTACTCCAAACTGTAAGGGCCTGCATTATGATTCTCCTATAGGGGCCTGCCAGAGGCTCCAGATAGCATCTCTATTTGTCACTGACACTTCCAGCACCATTGAATCTGCTAGTTCATGTGGCTCAAGTGGCAGAGCAGCTTGTACAGCAGACGACCTGTTGCAGAGCCTCCTCTTGTTCTGGTCCCCATTCAAAACTAACAGCTTTTCTGGTTACTCAGTAAAAGGGGCCAGAATAGCATACCCAAATGAGGAATATGTTGTCCCCAGGATCCAAAGAGACCAACTAAGTGTTGCGCCTCTGTTTGGTTGTGGGAGGGGCCAGATGCAACAGTTTATCCTTTTAGAAGGGATATCTCCACATGCCCCATGCCATTGGACACTTAGAAATTTCACTAAGGTGGAAGGATCCTCACTTTTTGTTGGAGTTATCTCCTACCCTCTGAAACACAAATGCCTTACCAATGAGTCTAGAGTACTTACTACTTCTTGCTCAAGTAGATCCATTAAACCTGATGTTGTGGACTAGATTATGATATAGGGCTAGAAAGTGATACAGTCCTGAGGTAGGACAGTGAAGGTGTATTGTTGGCCTAGCCAGCCAAAAGCAAATTCTTTCTGATGGTCTTTTTAAACAGATATTGAAAATAAGAATATACCAGATCAATAGCTGCAAACCATGTATCAGGGGATTTCTTGATTTGTTCAAGCAATGATACCACATTTGGAATAGCAGCTGCAATTGTAACCACCATCTGTTTTCTGCACTGGCCAAACGGGAGAGGGGATGTGGTGGGAATCATCACCCCTGCATCCTTCAAGTCCTTGATGGTGGCACTAATATCTGCAATCCTTCCAGGAATAGAGTATTACTTTTTTTGGGGGGTGGGGTGGGGTGCATGATCCAGGAATTGAATCTTGGTCTCTGGCGAGCATTCTACAACTGAACCACCTGTGTACCCTAGAGTATTACTTTTGATATACTATTTTGCTAAGTAGGGACAGTTCTAGTGGCTTCCACTTGGCCTTTCCTACCATACTAGCCCTCACTCCACAAGTCAGAAAATGTGGGGGATTCTATCAGTTGCTATGTCTATTTCAAATATGTATTTGGGAACTGGGGAAATAGCCACAGAATGGGCCCACGGAACTGCTGGCCCCACTGTGAACCATTCCTGAGCTAACACTCCATGATCACCTGACCACCCATAAGCCACTACTCTAACTTGTAGACCACAACGATGTTTTGTATATCCTGGAATTAATGTCAGTTCAGCGCCAGTGTCTAATGTATGACCATTTCCTTAACCCCAATGCATATTCACTCTGGTAAAAGGCTATAGGTCCCTCTGGGGAAGCCTGGGGAGAAAATTAGGAATACAAAATTTTGACAGTGTAGCAGGATCCTTCCCCAGCAGGACTTGGCCTTCCCCACATTCAAGGGTCTATAGGTCTGCAAGCTCTCAAGTTGGAAATTGATTGAGGGGTGTGACTCTCTATTTTTGTGATTCAAATAGAATTTTGTTCACTTGACCTAGAACACTTCTGCTTATACAGATCAAGTAAGAACTTAGTAGACTGCCCATCTACTTTACCTCTAGGTACCACATGATCTACTAGCCAAGGCCATAAGGTCTCCATGAGTCAGACTATTCTATTTACTGCTTTGATTCTGGTGTCCATTATGGTAGCCGTGCCCAGCTTGTCTTTGGCAGTTAAGTGCTGCCACTTAACTCTTTTTTTTTTTTTAAATATTTTTATTAAGAAGTCTTCACAGGCATACAGTCCATCCATAGTATCAATCAGTGGCCAACAATATCATCACATAGTTGTGTATTCATCACCATGATCATTTTTAGAACATTTGCATCACTCCAGAAAAAGAAATAGAACAAAGAAAAAATTCATACCCTAAACCCCTCCCTCTCACTGATCACCAGTATTTCAATATACTCATTTTTTTTACCCCTTAGCCCCCCCCAAATTTATTTACTTTCCCTAATTTTTTTACTCATTTTTCAATACCCAGGATAAAAGGAGCATCAGACACAAATCACATAGTCACATTGTAAAAGCTATATAGTTCTACAATCATGTTCAAGAATCAAGGCTACCGGGACACAGTTCCACAATTTCAGGTACTTCCCCTAGCCACTCCAATGCACCATAAGCTAAAGAATGATTTCTATGTAAGCATAAGAATAATCTCCAGGGTAGCTTCTCAAAACTTGTTTGAAATCTCTCAGTCACTGAAACTTTATTTTGTCTCATTTCTCACCTCCCCCTTCTGGTCAAAAATGCTTTCTCAATGCCACAATACTGGGTCCTGGCTCTTCCCAGGAGTACTGTCTCACATTGACAGGGAGATTTACACCCCTGAGAGTCATGTCCCATGTAGTGGGGAGGGCAATGAGTTCACTTGCTGAGTTGACTTAGAGAGAGAGGCCATATCTGAGCCACAAAAGAGGTTCTCTGGGGGTGATTCTGAGTCATAATTATAAGTAAGCTTACCTTCTCCTGAGTTTCATAGCGGTGAATCCCAAGATCAAGGGCTCAGTCTATTGAATTGGTTGTCTCCACTGCTTGCAAAAATATCAAGAATTCCCCAGATGGGGAAGTTAAATATTTCCTCCTTTCTCCCCAGTCCCCCAGGGAAACTTTGTAAATACTTTTTTATTCTCTACCCAAATTACTCTGGGATGTATTAGAGTATCACACTAACCTATACAAACCAACAAGGTCTCACACCCTATTCAAGCTTCCATGTAATTTAGCATTCAACTGAACTGACCATACATTTTAAATTAGATAATACGCTACCCAAAATATAAATTTTGCACTAACAAACATCTGTCCCTTTGGTTTC
This sequence comes from Myrmecophaga tridactyla, assembly GCA_004026745.1. Taxonomy (NCBI): domain Eukaryota; kingdom Metazoa; phylum Chordata; class Mammalia; order Pilosa; family Myrmecophagidae; genus Myrmecophaga; species Myrmecophaga tridactyla. The sequence goes on along the minus strand of PVIY010058763.1, from coordinate 7,288 downwards.
ACACTGAAGTTGAAGTTTTAACACATGGACCACATCATACTTTACCATGTATTCTGCTTTACCTTAGTCCTATCCAGATCATCTTCTCATATATAGTCAATCTGATCACTTTCTTAACTTTTTTTAACAGTTGCTGTATGGAGTACTGCTGACTTTCATAGCTTCAGTGCTCTAACACGGAGTCTCAGGTGTCACACAAATACCCAAAGTTTCAGGGAACAACTAGGTTATACACAAATAGCTCACTATCTCAGAATTTAGAAATAACAGTTAGAACTCCTGAATATATGTGACTGCTGTAAGGGCTTAAAATCTAGGACCCTTTACTATAGCCCCCAACCTGATAACCCATGCTCTTGACTTCAATTCTCCAAGTTTGTATGTTACAATTATCCATAAGAGTGAGCCATGATAATATTTGTCTTTCTGTTTCTGACATTCCATTCAACATACTGCCCTTAAGGTTCATTCACCTAGTTGCATGCCTCACAACTTCATTCCTTCTTGCAGCTGCTCAGTAGTCCGTTGCATGTATACAGTACAGTTCCCCTTCCATTCCTCAGTCGTTGTACCCTTAGTCCACCTCCATCCATTGTGAATGGTGAACACTGCCACCATAGACACCAGTGTCAAATGTCCATTCGTGTCCCCACTCTTAGTTCCTACAGTTATATACCTACAATGGGGTTGCAGGAGCATATGGCAACCCCACCCCTAGCCTGTGGAACCACCACAGTGTCCTCCAGAGGGGCTGCACCTCTCAGCTTCCCTACCAACAGTGAATAGGTACATCTCTTTCTCCACATTTTCTCCAGCACTTGTTTCTCTCTGTTTATTTTTAAAGAGTTTTATTCGTACATCATGCGATACAACCTGAGTAAATAGCTATGACTTCAGCACCATAGTCTATATGAAGATATATTCTTTTCTTCTGCAAAGAATCCAGACCCCTCCCCCATACCCCCCACTTGTTGACATTTAGTTTTGGCATAATGCCTTTGTTACATTCAGTAGAAGCATATTACAATGTTACCATTGACTATAAACCCTAACTTGCATTGGTTATATTTTTCCCTATATACCATCCCATTTTCAACACCTTGCAGTGTTGACATTCATTTGTCCTTCCTCATGCAAAAACATTTTTATATTTGTACATTTTATCACCATCATTGTCCACTCTAGGCATTCCTTAGGTATACCATCTCCGTCTTTATCCCTTATTTTTCCTTCTGGTTTCATATGTGCCCCCAGCCCTTCTCTCTCAAGCATACTCACATTCAGCTTCATTCAGTGTACTTAAATTATTGTGCTACCTTCAAATAACACTGTTCTGTCGATCTGAATTTTTACAATCAGTTCTGTTGCACAATCTGTATTCCTTCAGCACCAAATGCCCTATCTCTGCCCTCTTCCTATACCCTAATAACCTGTGTTTTTAATCTTTTAATTCTCAAAGTTCACTCATTAATGTTAGTTCATATTAGTGAGACCATCCAGTATTTATCCTTCTGTTTCTGGCTAATTTCACTCAGCAAAATGTCCTCAAGGTTCATCAATGTTGTTATATGCTTCATGACTTTATTCTGATCTATAGCTGTGTAATATTCCATTATATGTATACCACAGAGTACCAGTTTGGAAGTATTATGCACCCCAGAAAACCCATGTTTTAATCCTGATTCAATCTTGTGGGGGCAGCCATTTCTTTTAATTCTGAGTCAATAATGTGGGTTGGAAACTTTTGATTAAATTATTGTCATCAAGATGTGACATGCCCAATTGTGGGTTTGACCTTTTGACTAGAAGGAGATGTGACTCCACCAATTCCAGATGAATCTTGATTAGTTACTGAAGTCTAAACATTTCAGTAGACTTCAAATGAAGGGGAAATATTTGAAGAAACAACTGAGCCAACGGAAACTTCAGAGCAGAGCTGACACTGATGGCAGCACTTGGAGAACAGAGACACAGATGTTTGGAGATACTGGGAGCCCAGCAGATGTTGCCATGAAATGTCACCCAAGCCAGAACCTGGAGAGAGCCAAGGAAAGCTAAGAGATGAAAGCTAACCCCAGAGAAGCAAAGTGAGGCACCCCCACAGGAACAGAGGCTGAAACAATGGAGCCCAGGGGCAAGGAAACAGCAGATGCCAGCCATGTGACTACCCAGATGACAGAGGTTTTCCTGATCCATCAGCCTTCCTTGAATTAAGGTATCTTTCCCTGGATGCCTTAGTTTGAACATTTTTATAGACTTATAACTGTAAACACGTGACTTAATAAATTCCCTTTTTAAAAGCCACTCCATTTCTGATCTATTGCATTCCAGCAGCTTACAAACTAAAACACACAGCTTGCTTAGTCACTCGTCCATTGATGGGCATTTGGGTTGTTCCCATGTCTTGGCAATCATAAATAATGCCATCATTATTTATGATCATTATAAACATCAATGTGCAAATGTCCATTTGTGTTCTTGCCTTCAATACCTCTAAATATATACCTAGTAATGGGATTGCTGGATCATATGGCAATTCTACACTTAACTGCCTGAGGAACCACCAAACAGCCTTTCAGAGCATTTGCACCATTTTACATACCAGCAAACAGTGGATAAGTGTTCCTCTTTCTCCATATCCCTCCTGCATTTGTCATTATTTGTTTGTTTAATAATGTCCATTCTAGTGAATATGAGATTATATCTCATTGTGGTTTTGATTTGTATTTCCCTAGTAGCTAATGATGTTGAGCATCTTTTTCTGTGTCTTTTAGCCATTTGTATATCTTCTTATGAAAAAATGTCTGTTCATGTCTTTTGCCCATTTTTAAATAGATTTTGTTTTTGTATGCTGTATGGTGGGGGTCACATTTCATTGTCTATTTTTATTTTTAAATTGGGTTGTTTCTCTTTTTGTTGTTGAGCTGTAAAATCTCTATGTATTCTGGATATTAAATCCTTATTTGATATGTGGTTTCCAAATATTGTCTCCCATTATGTAGGTGCCTTTTTACTTTCCTGACGAAGTTCTTTGATGCACAAAAGTGTTTAATTTTGAGGATATCCCATTTATCTATTTCTTTTTTCATTGCTTGTGCTTTGGGTGTAAGGTCTAGGAAACCAAACTTCCTATCACAATATTTATAAGATATTTCCCTACATTTTCTTCTATATGCTTTATGGTCTTAACTCTAATGTTTAGGTCTTTGATCCATTTTGAGTTAATTTTTGTGTAGTGTGTGAGATATGGGTCCTCTATCATTCTTTTAGATATAGACATCCAATTCTTCAGACATCATTTATTGAAGAGGCTGCTTTATCCTAGTTTGGGTTGGCTTGATTGCCTTATCAAAGATCAATTGTCCATAGATGAGAGGGTCTATTTCTGAACACTCAGTACAATTCCATTGGTAAGTATATCTTTCTTTATGCCAGTACCATGCTGTTTTGACCGCTGTAGCTTTGTAATATGTTTTAAAGGCAGGTAGTGTGAGACCTCACACTTCATTTTTCTTTCTCAAGATATTTTTAGCTATTCAGGGCACCCTGGCCTTCCAAATAAATTGGTTATTGGTTTTCCTATTTCTGCAAAGTAATTGTTGGGATTTTAATTAATATTGAATTGAACCTATAAATCAATTTGGGTAGAATTGACATCTTAACTATATTTCATCTTCCAATACATGAAACAGGGTTGCCACTTGACTTTTAACAACTTGGGATCTGACCATCCCCACATATTTAAGCCTCCAAGTTCAGTGGCAGGAGATCCCACAGTAATATCTGACCTATAGAGAAGAGCAACCACAGAGCTCTTCAGAGATGAGGGAGCTGATCTCACAAATTTATTCCTCACAGTCCTGCAGAAAGTGTCCTATGGACACTCCTGGTATGGGTGAGCAGTTCTTTCCTGCAGTGGGTGAGCAGTTCTTATGTGATAAATCCACTCTAACATTCCAATCTCTCTATACCTTTAGGATCCCCTCATCTATATTATACCAGGAAAGTTCTGGCATTTATGTCCAAGGTGATGTTGGCCACTTTTGGCTGTATTTCTGACAGTCATGGGAACAGACAGAGCCCTTCTAACCCTTGAGCCACAACGTTGAATCTAGAATCTCTGCTTAGAGAGTCCATATCAATATATTCAGTCTGATCCAACTTTACATTCCTTCTACCATTATCATGCACCCTCAATATCCATTCTGACACATATTCCCTGATATCTGTCTATATAAATTGGAAAAATCATGCAGTTCTTCTGGAGGGTAGTACATCTCATAGGTCACACTTTGTACCTTCCCTTTTGGGACCTGTTGATACTTCAGTCTCGTTATAGGTCTGGAAGAAAAGAAGGGTGGAAAGCGGGTCATGAGAGGAATTAGCATGTCCTGCAAGTCAACTACTTCATTCCATTGCAATTTCATATGGTGAGACAGGGTTAGTTCTTCCGAGGAGTGAGGGCATTTTCTTAGGGGAAGTGGTTACATGCTTTATTAGGCACAACAGTGTTACTCTCTTCAGGTGAAGGCTGGATGGCAGATTCCTCAGGGCAGACTGGAGGTCAAATGGTGGTTTCTTTAGGGAAGGCCATTATGGGTGTATCTGGCAAAGAAGACTCACTTAATTTCAGGGTTTCAGCATCCCCACTGTCACCATCATCAACCCATATGTCCCTTTTCCAATTTTCAGGATCCCATTCCTTCCAAATCAGTGCCCTCACTTTAACAGCAGACACCCTTCTAAGAATTTAATATATGTTGTAACTTAGCCACTCACACAATGAGATTCTGACTCTGGTTTTCAGAAATCACAAATCTGCATCTACAACTCATACGTTTTTTCAGCAGCCATATGGAAACTTATATGTCCTTTGTGGGGTGCTTAAGCTGCAAATTTTAAGCTCTGAGCTTACCACTCTCTTTAACAAACATATCCAGTATATTTAGGAATAACCAGCCAACATCATTATACTTTTTAACTCCACAAAACTCTGTTCAGGTATCAAATACACTCTCACCCAGATTCTTACCTCTTATAAGCATTTCAGCCATAGTATCCAATATTGATATTTTGTGTCTCATTGTGTCTCACAATGGTGAGTACTTTATAAGTTAGAAAAGAAATTCACTATAAATAGTGAATTATTCCTATAAAATCACTAGAGTTGAGACTTCCGGGCCAAGATGGTGGCTTAGCAATGTGCGCATTTTAGTTCATCCTCCAGAACAACTACTAAATAACCATGGACTATCAATGCCATCTTGATTGTTGGAAATAGACTCATTACTGCCTTTTAATCTAATCAGATTAGAGAACCAAGTCCAAAATCCCCAGAACCAACTCAGAAATCTCATCCATAAGATTCAGTTTCTCAAGAACCACTCTTGGTACCAAAAGTTGTATGAGCCAGGGTTCCCCAAGGAAATAAAACTGATATATATGTAAACATTGAGAAATTTATTGTAGAAATTGCCTGATACAGCAATGGGCATTGGCAAATTCAAATTCCTTAGGGCAGATCACAAATTTGGAGGCTGATGGTGACTCTGAGTTCCCTAGGAGAAATTGACTGACTGAAGTAAAGATAGAAATTTTTCTTTCTGACTGTTGAGATTGTCAGTTCTCCTTTAAAGCCTTCAGCTGATTGAATGAGACTTCTCTCATTGCTGAAAGCAATTTCTGTTGATTGTAGATGTTATCAGCCATAGATGCAATCAACTGACTAATGATTTGAATCCATGATAAACTTTCATGGTGACAATCAGGCTAGTGCTTGATTGACCAAACAACTGGACCCCATAACCTAGCCAAGGTGACACATGAACTATTTTTGACATTGTTTTTCATGGAGAAAAAGATTCTAATAACCACATTCATGGAAATTCACAATGGTGAGTACTTTATAAGTTAGAAAAGAAATTCACTATAAATAATGAATTATTCCTATAAAATCACTAGAGTTGAGACTTCTGGGCCAAGATGGTGGCTTAGCAATGTGCGCATTTTAGTTCGTCCTCCAGAACAACTACTAAATAACCAGAAACAATACAGAACAGCTCCTGGGGCCACATCAGTGACCGGACACACAGTGTACCCCAATCTGGACCTGCTGGACTGGCTGTGAGCACCCCCAGAACTGTGAGTTCCCGAAGCCATGGTGGCCGGTGCCCCTCCCCAACAGGCCGCTTCCCAGAGGGGAAAGGAAAGAAACTTTACCAGCAGCAGGGGCTGAGCCCAACCAAACACCAATTGTGGAATTAATTAACAAATTCTAACCACTAAAAATAGGCCCCCAGCTCAGGTGAACCTGGTCAAAGCAGAGGACTCTCATTTTTGCTCCGGTGCCTTCCCCAGGGGAGGAGCGAAGTCCAACTCAGGTGGAATTCCTCTCTCAAGAAATTCAGACACCAGGGCTTGGTAATTTGAAACAATTAAAACCAGCCTATAACCTCTCCTCAGTCTCCACCACGCCCCCAGCCAAAGTTAAAGGTACCTCATCATCTTATGCTGGTGGGACCTGCAGGCAGACAAATACCACCTACTGGGCAGGATAAGAAAAACAGAGCCCAGAGACGTCACAGGAAAGTCGTTCAACCTGCTGGGTCTCACCCTTAGGGAAAATTGATGCAGGTGACTCTTTCTTCCTGATAGGAGGCCAGTTTTATCTGGGAAAATCCAGATGTGGTCTATAATACCAAAGTAGACCCTCCTAAGTGTGGGGAGAAAAGGCACCATACAAGCAGGGCAAGAAACAAGAAAACAAAAACTGAAAAATTCTCCTCTGTTAAACAAAACTTAAGCTAGAGGCCCAGATAAAGCTGAACGGAATGTCAAAGAACAGATAGACAACAAATTCATCCAGCAAGAAAACCCTAGGTAAAAGAAGTGCAAGCAATCTCCAGAATAAACTAATTAAGGTAATTAAATGCCTAGACGCCAGCAAAAAATAACAAATCACACTAGGAAAATTGAAGATATGGCCCAGTTGAAGGAACAAACCAACAATTCAAATGAGATACAAGAGCTGAAACAATTAATTCAGAATATACGAACAGACATGAAAAACCTTATCAAAAACCAAATCAACGGGAGGGGGCCAAGATGGCGGCTTAGCAAGGTGCGCGTTTTAGTTCGTCCTCCAGAACAACTACTAGATAACCAGAAACAATACAGAACAGCTCCCGGAACCACGATAGTGACCGAACACACAGCGCGCCCAGAACGGGAACAGCTTAGACCGACGGCAACTGGCCGGATCTGTGAGTTCCCCAAAGCCGCGGCGGCC
>PVIY010058762.1:0-12332 GCA_004026745.1 Myrmecophaga tridactyla | reverse complement strand
CAGTAGCCATGTTTCTTGATGATGATTGAACAATGATATAGCTTTCACAATGAGACTCTGTGAATGTGAAAACCCTGTGTCTGATGCTCCTTTCAGCTACTATATCAACAAAAGAGTAGAACATATGGAATAAAAATAAATAATAGGGGGAACAAATGTTAAAATAAATTTAGTTTGAAATGCTAATGATAAGTGAAAGTTAGGGGTAAGGGGTATGGTATGTATAATCTTTTTTTTCTCTATTATCGTTTTATTTCTTTTTCTGATGTCTTTTTATTTCTTTTTCTAAATCAATGCAAATGTTCTAAGAAATGATGAATATGCAACTATGTGATAATATTAAGAATTACTGACTGTATATGTAGAATGGAATGATATCTTAATGTTCTTTTGTTAAGTTTTTTAATTAATAAAAAAAATTGAAAAAAAAAGAAACAGGAAGATATGGCTCAGTCAAGGGAACAAATTAAAACTTCATAGGAGATACAGATTTTGGAATAATTAATCAAAGAAGTCCAAACAAATCTTGTAAATCAATTCAGAGAGGTGGAGAAAAATATGGTTTGAAATAAACTAATGGTGGCTATAGAGCTAAAGGATATTAAGACAAGGTGTGAATATAAAGAAGAATTTGAAAGTTAAGAAAGAAATATAAATTATGGAGAGGAAAGGCACAATAATGGAGATTAAAATACACTAAAGAGGACACAAGGGTAGTTTAGTGGTAGAATTCTCACCTGCCATGTGGGAAACCCAGGTTCGATTCCTGGGCTATGCACTTCCCAAAACAAACAAACAAGCAAAACAAAGGAACAAAAAACCCCAACCAAACAAAAATTCAGCAGATGGTGCTGCAATAACGGGATACTCACATGGCAAAAGGATGAAATGTGACTTCGGCCATACAGCATACTAAAAAAAATTGCTCTAGAGGCATGCAACAGCAGAATTGAACAGACAGGAGAAAGGATTACTGAACTAAAAGACAGGAAAATCGAAATCATACAATCAGGAGGGAATGTGTAATAGTACAGTCACTATGGAAGATAGATACTTGGTATATATACCCAGAAGATCTGAAAGCAGTGACACAGACATTTGCACACCGATGATCATAGCAGCATTATTCACAATCACCAAAAGATGGAAACCAAATGCCCATCAACAGACAAGTGGGTCAACAAAATGTGGTATATACATATGATGGAATATTATGCAGCAGTAAGACAAAATGACATCTTGAAGCACATGGAAGATGGATGAACTTTCAGGACATAATGCTGAGTGAAATAAGACACAAAAGGATAGATACTATATGATACCACTTTTATGACCATGGTGAAGGTAAAATCAGAGGCTTATAATACAGAATATAGGGGACTTAGAGATCCACAGAAGCATGAGATGGGTGAATGGTTTGCTAATGAGGTTGAACTCAAATGTAAGGGAATAAATAGAAGTGAAGGCGGTTCACTAGTGAGTCTATAAGTAATATTAACATATTGAAGGTAAACATGATTCAGGGATTGTATAGACCTCTGGTCCCACTGATTAACACTAGAAATATAAAAGGCTCTTGCAAGAACTACTTCAAAGGTATGATGCATATAAAAAGAGTGTTTAAGTACAGGGTACAGGGGGAAACCTGCTATTGCATGCTATGAGCTATGTTTAAGAGGAAAACATCAGCATTACAGGATTACAGCATTATATAACAGGAAAAAACAGCAACAGCAGAGGTAAATAATGGGGTGGGAGGCAAGAGTTAAGGGGAGGCTTAGATTTCGTATTTGGTGAGGATGTGTTTATTGGTATCTTTCTCTTGGGAACAATGAAATTATCTAAAATTGAGAGTGTTGATGGACTGTGGGCTGTGGACATTATACATGATGCTTGATGAATGCAGGTGGTTGAAGGATGCACTGACTGAGAAGTAGATTGGTAAATGGTGGTTACCAATATATATGATTGAATATTGTGCTGCTGCAAAAAGGAAAAAAGTTGTCAGGCATGCAACATTGTGAATGAACCTGTGGACATTTGGTGAGGCAAAATAAGCCAGAAACAAAAGAGCAATTGTTGTACGGTCACCTTTAGAAATGCTTATAAGAAAACAGGGGGGTGGGCCACGGTGGCTCAGCGTCAAGAATGCTTGCCTGCCATGCCAGAGGACCCGGGTTTGATTCCCGGTGCCTGCCCATGTAAAAAAAAGTAAAAAAAAAAAGAAAACAGGGGCTAGATTATAAGCTCTTATAGTAGTCATATTTTGTCCAGAGTGGTAATTATTATTTCTGAATCTTTAGAGGCTGTTTAATATACGTATAACCTTCAGAGATAAGAATGAAGGTGATAAGGTCAGGATTAAGGTAATTAAGAACACAGGGGCAAGGAAGACATTGTCTATATTTTAGAACCACACATACTCTTTGAGACCAAAGGAAAAAAGGTTTATTTTGTCCAGAACCTAAATTTTTTGTAGCACATAATCTAACTTATCCTGTCTAGATAGCTCATTTAAACAGTCACAGCACAGGGGGCCTAGAATAAAAATCAGGGCCTTTAACCCTTGTATAGCTTAATGTAAGGCCTGGACATATCCCAAAATATATTAAGTGGATAATCAAAAAGTATTGGCAAAGTCCTTTGAGGGATGGAATAAAAAATATGGAACTATTAAACTTTACCATCAGGGAATCCCCTGATACTATGTTAAGTATTAGGGACACCCAAATCAATAGGCCAAGCCCTTGATCTTGAGGCTTACTCCTGTGAAGCTTATGTAGGTAGCAGAGAAGCTTAGTCTGCATATAGGCATGACTAAGAGTCACCTCCAGAAGACATGTTTTGCTGCTCACATGAGGCCTCACTTTCTCTCAGCCCAACTCTGCAAGTGAAATCATTGCCCTTCCCCCATGTGGGACATGACATCCAGGGGTGAAAGTCTCCCTGGTGACGTGGGAGAGGACTCCCAGGGATGAGGCTGGCCCTGACACCATGGGATAAACAATGTCATCCTGACCAAAAGGGGGAAAAGAAGTGTAACAGATAAGGTATCAGTGGCTGAGAGAGTTCAAATAGAGTCAAGAGGCTACTCTGGAGGTTACTCTTACGCAAGCTTCAGTTAGACATTGCTACCTATCACAACCTGCCAAACCCCAATCAAAAATGTTCCAGCCAATCCTAAAGAACACCTAAGGCAATACATAAGATTCTACAAAGGTACCATGCACTAGGGTAACTTAGAAACCTACAACCTTCGGATGGGACCCTAGACAAGATAAGTCCTGAAACCTAGTGATCCCAGCCTCTCCAGAACATCAGCTAGCTCCATCTCCTTACCCCATATTAATGACAGACCCTCCTTCCAACATGAAAAAGTTAGAATAGCTGTAGCCCATATACCCCTAAAGAGTGGGAAAAAGATCAAAGGTGATGGGAGAGTGTGCTGGTTTGAAAGGATGTATGTACCCTAGAAAAGCCATGTTTTAATCCTAATCCCATTTTATAAATCCAGCCATTTCTTCGAATCCCTATTCAGTACTGTATGTTTGAATCTGTAATTAGATCATCTCCCTGGAGATGTGACTCAATCAAAAGTGGTTGTTAAACTGGATTAGGTGGAGACGTGTCCCCACCCATTCAGGTGGGTCTTGACTAGTTTACTGGAGTCCTATAAAAGAGGAAACATTTTGGAGAAAGCTGGAGATTCAGAGAAAGCGGAGAATGCTGCAAGCACCATGAAGCAGAGAGTTCACCAGCCAGTGACCTTTGGAGATGGAGAAGGAAAATGCCTCCCAGGGAGTTTCGAAACAGGAAGCCAGGGGAGAAAGCCAGCAGATGACACCATGTTTACCACGTGCCCTTCTGGATGAGAGAGAAACCCTGACTTTTCTCCATGTGCCTTCTCACTTGAGAAAGAAACCCTGAACCAGCCTCCTTGAACCAAGGTATTTAATGAGACATTAAAGAGAAGAGCATTAAACCATTAATTAGTTAATTAAGAGCCTTAATTGCAATGTAATATAGAACCACTGAAAATAAATTAGTAAAATTTAACATGACTACTCAAATATTGCATATATTAAAAAGTCATTCATTCAGCAAATATTAAGTCGACACCTACTGTTTACCAGCACTATATTAATTTTCCATTGTTGAGTAATAGATTACCATAAAAGTATTCCCAGAAGACAGCATGCATGTATGACCCTGCAGTTTCTGTGGGTCAGGATTCCAGGCATGGCTTAACTGGTTTGCCACTTTGGGGTCCCACCAGGTGGTAAGCAGGGTGTTGACTGGGTTGCCTTCTCATCTGGAAGCATCGACCGGGAAAGGGTCAGCTTCACAGCTCACTCAGGTTGTCGGGAGAAGTCACTTCCTTGGAGTAGTAGGACTGAGATTGTCCACAGTTCCTTACTTCCTCGGCGGTTCACAACGTAACTGATGGCTTCTTCAAACAGAGACTGACTATGTAAGCCAACATACATACCATATCAGAGTCGTGAGCGGGACATCCCAGCAGTTTTGCCATACTCTGTTGGTTAGAAGTAAGTTCCAGGTCCTGTCTGCATCCAAGAGAGCACGCAGAGTCAAGCACACCAGGGGTGGAAGTCGCTGGGGCTCCCCTTAAGGTCTGTGCCTCGCAAGCACTATTCTAGGTGCTGAGGACACACGAGTGAACATTACTCAGTGTCTGCTCTCACTGAGCTTACATGCTAGTGAGGAGACAGACAGCACCCCAAAAATATGTACATAATGACAGGCAGTGATACGTGTTATGAAGACTCTGGAAGCTGAATAAAGGATTGGATACGGGAGTGCTTTTTCAGGGTGGTCAGGGAGGCCTGCCTGAGGATGTACTGTCTAAGCAGACACCTGACTAAAGGAAGGAAGCAAGCTGTGTGATTACGTGGAGAAAGAGCATTCCAGGAGGAAGTGACAGCACAGACCCTGCGATGGGAATTGAGGTCTCTGAGAAACAGCAAGGAGGCCAACGCAATTCGAGAGGAATGAACAAATGGGAGCATGGCTCCTGTTCTAGTTGGCAGTGCTACATAACAAACTGGTGCTGGTGTTTAGCAGTTGGCTCTCTGGGTGAGGAGAACCCTTGACTTATAATGTCTGCTAACTTCCGTAATGCAAATATTCCCACCATGCCTGTTTTAAGCTAGAAGTGTGACGCCACTGAATGAAGAATAGATGTGCGGTCTGACCTCAGGAGCTGGTATGAGCTGGCTGGAGCACACTAATTGTAACAAACTATCCCATACTTTTGTGGCTTAAAACAGCAACATTTGTTATTGCTTGCAATCTGCTAGGTTGTTTCTGTGCTCCATGGGATAGCAACTGGGGTCACTTAAGCAGCTGCCTTGGGTCAGGGACTTAGCAGGGGCTGGGATATTTGAGATGGCTTCCTTCACAGGTCCGGTAACTTCTCTGGGGGGACGGGAACAGCTCGGGGCTGGCGAGGCCTTTCTCTTCTACAGGTAGCAGATTTCTTACATGGTAACTCTGGGCTCTATGAGAGCAAAATCGGAAGCTTCCAAGCGTCTGAAGCACTAGGACCAGAGCTGGCAGTGTAACTTCTACTGCCCTTAATTAGTCACACACAAAAAAATCACAGAGCCCTGCAGGGAAGAAGGGGAGGGAAAACACACTACTGGATGAAATGGGGGGAGCAGCACGCACATACAGGGATTCGAGGTATAGCTGGATGCAATCTTCCACAGTTAAAATGAGAACTATACTGCTTCCACATGTGATATATACATAAGCTTCCACGCGCTGTGCTTTCTTCCTAGTACTGGGAGACACAGCTGTGATAACTTTTCTTTAAGCTGGAAGAAGATATCCTGGCATGCCTTAGGCCAAAGGGACCCGAACATTTGTCGCCAACATGGCAAATTCTTTAATCTTTTTTAGGGTTAGTTTTTCACTTTCTAGGGTGCATGTCTTATGAACATCCCAGAGTACTTGCCATTTTCTTTCTATCAGATTCATTTAATATGATGACATCAATATAGTTGAATGTGTGAAATCCTGTGGAACATTCAGATGATCCAGGCCCCTTCAGACTACATTGTGACAGAGTGGGAAAGTTAATACAGCCTTGAGAAAAATTCTTCAATGTACACTGTTATCCTTCCCTTGTGAATGCAAACCATTTCTGATCCACTTTTCTGATGGATATGGAAAAATATATATTTGCTAGTTCAATAGCTGTACACCAACATAAGAAAGACTTATTATTTTCTAGTAAAGATACTACATCCAGTCCAGCGGCTTGAATTGGCACCCCTATTTCATTGAGTTTCTAAAGTCCCTGTCATCTTCTACTATTCGTTTAGTTTTTACAGCAAATTATTTAATTAAATGAGGATATGTGGAAACCATTACTCTCATATCTCTTAAGTCTTTGAAGTTGGTTCTAATGCCTACCATTCCATCTAGGACATAATATTGTTTTATGTTATTATTTGTATTTGTTTTAATATTTTAATTCACTTTGAAATAATTATAGATGCAAGGAGTTGCAAAAATAGTACAGAGAGGTCCTGTACCCAGTTTTCATTTGTTTTCCCCATACATCTCTAATGCCAGAGCCATGCATAATTTAATCCCATATTTTCCACGTTCAGGAAATAAAAATATTTCATCCACCAGTGCTAAGCTTCTTGACATCTGGCAGATGAATGACCCAACTCCAAAATTCCATACTTAGATCTACTCGGCTTCCTAGGATCATTTCCATCACCAACTGTCTTAGACCCTGTTTTCCATGAGCAGAAACTGAAGTGGGGAGCTCTTGTTTCTTTGATCTTAAGGAAAACTCTATGAGGGAGTGAAGGAAGTAGTATTCAGCAGGGGAAAGAGATAGACAAAGCTATGACTTCAGGAGAAGACTAGCTTCAGCTTTATTCCATGGGAATCCTGGGTGTGAGGTAAGGAGGTTGGGATGTTATATTGCAGCATTAGTTAGCCTTTGGCCACTGCCCTCTCCTGGGGGGTATACAGCATTTCAGCCTAATGTCCAGGGCCACTTCCAGGTGAAGAGACACCTGTCAGCCAAGGGTGAGCCTCCATAAATTGCCACAGGCATGAGCCATTAGCAGCCAACTGCCCCAGCAGGCGGGGGTGATCACCCAGCCTGGAAGAGCCCATCTGGGCACGGGCCCAACAGCATCTGCTGTTCCTCCCTGAGAAGATGCTATTCAATTTTAAAAACTGAAGGATGAGACAGAGGCTTGGGGAAGGGTATGCCAGGTTTTTCTGAGATGGGGACACACTTAGCATGTCTGAAGCATAGAAAGAAGACCAGTGTGAGTGGGCTGTGGTGAAGGAGGAGGGGAGAGACTGTGCTTGATAGAGCGGCGCGAGGCCACTCATCAGCTGGTTTTTACTCTAATTCTGCTTTCATGTGGCGCTTTATGTCTTCAAAGCATGTTTCAAATTTAGTTATTTTCTTCAGAAGGAATGATATATGATAAAGACTGAGATGGTATAATCTAGGAATGCATAGAGTGTATAATGATAGTGACTAAATGTACAAATTTAAAAATGTTTTTGCATAGGAGGAAAAACAAAGGAATGTCAATACTGCAGGGTGTTGAAGATAGATTGTTATTCTTATGCATTAAATAGATATCACCTTGTTAGTCAAAATGCAATGGAGAGGCTGGAGGGAACTGCCTGAAAATGTAGAGCTGTGTTCCAGTAGCCATGTTTCTTGAAGATGATTGTATAATGGTATAGCTTTCACAATGTGACTGTGTGATTGTGAAAACCTTGTGTCTGACGCTACTTTTATCTATGGTATGGACAGATGAGTAAAAAATATGGATAAAAAAAGAAACAAATAATAGGGGGAACAAAGGTTAAAGTAAATTGGATAGATGGAAATACTAGTGGTCAATGAGAGGGAGGGATATGGTATGTATGAATTTTTTTTCTGTTTTCTTTTTATTTCTTTTTCCAAATTGATGCAAATGTTCTAAGAAATGTTCATGATGATGAATATACAACTATGTGATAAAAAAGAATGTTCATATTGTATGTTGATTGGTTTTATTAATAAAAATTTTTTTAAGTTAGTTATTTTCTTATATACTTTATAAAGATAGAGAGTACTTCTTTTTTGTTTTTAAATAATTGGATAAATGAGAGCCAAAGTATAGATCTGAATTGCACTAAGACACAAGAGAAATTTGAATTAGTGACATGATTAGAAATATCATTCCTACTCTCATTAAAAGCTCAAATCCACACATCAGCTCATGGCTCATTCCAAGTGTTTGAGATTTTAGATATCACCACTTCCATGAATTTTTATAAGGTAACAAAGCAAGTCCAGTCTTGATGTTGGGTGCCTTATCTATTTCCTCCTGATTAGGCTGTACTTAAATGAACATTTCTGAAAGGCAAAACAGACTATCACACTACATGTTTTTCTTAAAATATTTCACCATAAAAGAAAGCACTGCACTTCTTGCTACTTCCTGCACCATACACTGATTTTTCTCCCCCTCTGTGTCATCATCCGTCTTTCTAGTAGAAAGTGTTTTATTACTTTTCTTGGAGGTTAAAATGGATCTCCTTAATAGTGCCTTGCTAACCTCATTTATAAAATAACTACCAAGTACAATGAAACACTTTTCCATTACGGGTCAATGCTGTCTCCGTGTGCTCAAGTGTCAGTTGTGCATGTCATACACAGCAACCGGATGCTATGAGGGAGACTCTAAATCTCCATTCCCACCGCCTCAGTCCTAGTCTGGGACTTCTTCCCTGGATTTGCCTCCAAACAAGTGTCCCTGACTCTATATTCCAATGCATCCTTTGAATCGTTGTGAAATTAATTTATCTCAAACCCTGTTCTGGTCATTAGCATAGCTCCCCACAGTGATCTGTTTCAGTCACTCACT
The DNA here is from genome assembly GCA_004026745.1 of Myrmecophaga tridactyla. NCBI lineage: Eukaryota > Metazoa > Chordata > Mammalia > Pilosa > Myrmecophagidae > Myrmecophaga > Myrmecophaga tridactyla. Next base: position 3,411 of record PVIY010058762.1, on the reverse strand, counting down.
CTGGGATTTAAAATTCCCAAAAGTTCAATCCCTTTTCTTTTATTCCCCAACAGAAACCTTCTGCTCTGCACAGGACGTTCTTCTCGACATCCCATAAACACAGCAGGTTTTTTCCATCCTCTTTGCCTCCATTTATGCTTTTCCCACATGTAGAATCTGCCCCACTTTTCACCACCCACATCCGACCCACCTGGTAAGTCCTGAGCACTTTGGCTCACTATGACTCTCTCCTCTGAAGTATAACGCGCCACATACTGAACACCTACTAATCACTTACGAAAAAAATGCATTTGTAGTTGGCCAGAAAACACTATGAAGCAACTATGATCCTTTTCTGCCAATACCAGAATGGCACGAACCTTCCTGTACTTGCAAAGAATTCTTCCAACTCCCCAGAAAGACCAAATGACGAACAAGTTTATCATCCTGGTCAAAGAAAGAGCAAAATCATCATTTTGAAGGTTATGGGACACCATTCTTCAGGAAAATGGTTCATAAATGAATACAGGAAAAAAAGATGCAGTTTTCAATGAAGACAGAACACATTGGCGTGACAATCATGTAAGAAAGAGGACCTTCCTCACAGGGGTTATTGTATCAAAGGAAATGATAATTGTAATGTACTTAACTCATAGCCTGACACATAGCCTTAGAAAATGCCACCTTGTAGAAAAGGAGAAGAGTCTACTGAGCAAGAGTATAGTATCTGGAATCATTCTGCATAGTTTCAAATACTGGGTCAAAAACTTTTTGAATTTGGGCAAGTTAAGCTCAACATGCCCACGCGGCTTTTTTGAAAGCTGGTGTGTACTAAAATGATACTGTGTGGTGGTTTGAAGCTATTATACACCTCAGAAAAGATCATGTTCTCAAAGCTAATCCATTCCTGCGGGTGTAGACCTATTGGTGGGACCTTTTGATTAAGTCATTTCAGAAGAGGTGTGCCCCATGTGATTATAACGCTCTCACTGGAGCTCTTTACAAGAGTATGAAATAGAGAGAAATGGTAGAGAAGCTAAGAGAGAAGACAGAACTAAACACACAGAAGCTGAGAGAGAAGGACACAGAAACAGGGAGGAAGCCACTAAAGCCAGAAGCTGGAAGCAACGAAATACAGAAGAGAAAGGAAAGGGAGAGGGTGACAGTCCCCTGGGTACCTGGTCATGTGACAGCAGATTCCCGGTCATGTGACAGGGGAGTCCTGGATTGCCAGCAGCCTGTCCAAGGAAGAGGGTATCGTGTGATGATTCCTAAATTTGACATTTCACAGCCTCAGAACTGTAAGCTTCTAAGCTAATAAATCCCCATTGTTAAAAGCCAGCCTGAAAAAGAAAAGAAAAAAACCACGATGCTATAGTGATTCAGTGGCAGAATTCTCGCCTGCCATGTCAGAGACCCAGGTTCGAATCCCAGTGCCTGCCCATGCCAAAAAAAAAAAAAGAAAGAAAAAAGAAAAAGCCAGCCTATTTCTGGTATATTACATTCAGCAGCAGTTTAGTAAACTAACACATATTATAAGGATTTAATGATATATGTGAGACATTTTACATCTTGGGATATAGCTCTCAATAAATGTTAGCAAGTTGCAGAATAACGTTTAGTACGAAATCACTGTGTCGAGAAGAAAATGTGCTGTACATAATATTCATAGCCACTTTATTTCTAATTGCCAAAAACTGGAAACAAGCCAGATGTCCTTCAGTGGGTGAATGGATTAACACACTGTGGTACAGCCATACAGTGGAATACCACTCAGCAATAAAAAGGAAACAATTATTAGATACATAACAATTTGGATGGACCTAAAGGGCATTACGCTGAGTGAATAAAGCCAATCTCAAAGGGTTACATACTAAATTATTCTATTTATGTGACATTAATGAAGTGACACAATTATTGTGGTGGAAAATCAGATCAGTAGTGGCCAGGAGAGAGGTGTGACTAGTAAGAGGTAACGCATTTGTTGGGATGGAAGAATTGTGTATCTGATTGTGGTGATGGTTACTTGAATCTATACACCCGATAAAATTTCAAAGAACTATGTACACATACACAAAAAGAGTGCAGGTAAAAGCTGATAAATCCAGATAAGTTCTATATCTTTGTACCTGAGTTAATAGTGTACTAAAATCAAATTTCTGTTTTTGACAATTTACTATGGTTATGTAAGATATTATTACTTGGGAAAGTTGGGTGCAGGGTACATGATAGCTCTCTGTACTATTTTTGCAACCTTTTGTGAGTCTTGAATTATTTCAAAATGTAAAGTTATTTACAAAAAAAGAGAATGTGTGCATGTAAGAGAGAGAGAAAGAGAATTTTGAAAACCCCAATGACTGTTGGTAGGGTACAATACATTTTTCCTCTGTCCCCATTCTGGTGGTCTTCTCTAGGACAAATAAATAAATACCTTGTCGTTTCAAACCCTCTGCCAATTCCTCATGCTGCTGATGGGAGAGTGTAGGTGTAAATGGCTTTTTTGTTGTGTTTTGTTTTGTAAAGAAAAGCATCTCAAAGAATTTTCTTGGTGCTGTAACAGTCTAAAGAGCCTTAATTGCTTTCTTTATTATGGGCAAAAGTCATCTTTGAAGATTATTTTTGCTCTCAGGAAAACTTTTTTCTTCCTTAATTTGGATTTAAACTGCAGTATCTCGGGACGTTACTGCTTTCTGCCCTCGGTGTATGTGAATGTGAGCGTGCTTGAGTGCACACGTAGGGTTTGTCCAGGACTTACTTGCCACGGGAGGTCCATAGAGAGGATAAAGAGGTATTTGTCTCCTCACATGTCCAGAGAGCAGGACCCTTAGAGGATGCGGAAAGCCAAAAGGCTCCCCTGGACCGCGCAGACCAAGCCCCCGGGAGGGTTTCCTGGAATAAAAACCTTGGGAAATCCCTTGCTGTGGATGTTGACAGGTTTGTTCCGTTGACAGAGCAGACCAGCCCTTGTGTTTAAGAATGGGTTTTCCTGAAGGAAACGGTAAAGACATGCACTACAAAAAGTAAAAACAAACAAATGAAGGGAAGACACTGTCCAATGAAGGGAGAGAGGGCAGAACCCACGTGGAATGTGGGCAAACAGGAGGTGGGCATGAGAGTCAACCCCTTCTCCCCTCACAACTACCAGAGAGAGTGAACCTTCGAAAGGGAGATGCGGGCACAGACACTAACGCACACTCTCTCTCACACACGTATAAATAATATGTATTGGCCATTTGAGCGTTCAGCAGTGTTAAAACTGGTCACTGTGATTGCGGGAAGGGACATGCTGGTGGACGCAATGTACCCTGAACGTTCTTCGTACTTCATCTTTTTTGTTATGATGACAAATGACGTCTTTTCATTCCTTTTGTTTTCAAGTTGATACTGATTGTAAGAGTGAAAGATATTAAGTTCTGTTTTGCACCCATGGCT